>JAWPHD010009893.1:0-99193 GCA_037043455.1 Cyrtodaria siliqua
GTTTTGTTTACAAAAAATGTACAGTTTGTAACTGAATCATGATCAATTTTAAAAAGTTACGGGATAGTGGCAAGAATTTAAGAAGTATTGGCAGAATTAAGGAGTAGAGGCAGAATTAAGGAGTAGAGGCAGAATTAAGGAGTAGTGGTAGAGGCAGAATTAAGGAGTAGAGGCAGAATTAAGGAGTAGTGACAGAATTAAGGAGTAGTGGCAGAATTAAGGAGTAGAGGCAGAATTAAAGAGTAGTGGCAGAATTAAGGAGTAGAGACAGAATTAAGGAGTAGAGGCAGAATTAAGGAGTAGTGGCAGAATTAAAGGAGTAGTGGCAGAATTAAGGAGTAGAGGCAGAATTAAGGAGTAGTGGCAGAATTAAGGAGTAGAGGAATTAAGGAGTAGTGGCAGAATTAAGGAGTAGTGACAGAATTAAGGAGTAGAGGCAGAATTAAGGAGTAGAGGCAGCCACATGTTTGAAATTAAGGAGTAGTGGACTGGTGCCACTATGCCTTAATGGCCTGGGAAAGACCCTGGTGTAATGACACCTATACAATATTCTGAAGCAACTCTGCAAGTGAGAAGGTAGTAGTAGTAGTAGTAGTCAGGGGCGTACCTGGAGTATTTTGAAATGTACGCCAGATATGAGAAGCGTAGCTGCGAAATGAGCAGCGACGATGCACCGGGTAGGTGTGGGAGGGAGTCTCCCGCCGGTGGGGGTTTGGTTTTTTGAAAATTAGGAGGCAAATGATACGTTCTCAAGCTATATTTCAGCTTTTATTGCATATTTGGAACTCTTATTTTTTCACTTTTGCTGATGAATTGTACGCATTGGCGTACGTGCGTATGCCCGGATACACGCCTGGTAGTAGTAGTAGTACTGGACTGTGCATTCCTGTTGGCATTATAAAGATATAACATTCAGCCGCGTACCGTGATCAGTATTTGAGATACTCTCAGGGGGTAGATGTAGGAGGGGGTCCTCCACCTCCCACTGGTGTGGGGGGCCTCGTCCAAGAAAATTTTGAAATAAAAACGATTTGCGCAATCTGGTGCATTTAAGAAAAAAACATCATGTAATAATTTTGTGTAAAAATTGGTTAAATTTACCCCCTACCCCACTTTGATCATCATTTTAAATGCAGATTTCAACTTTTAAGACTTTTGTTTTTTCAAGTTCAGATTCCGATGTTACTCACGTGAGTACTGGAGTATGCCATGGTACGCCGCTGACATTTTTGTATTAGTGCGCCATAAAACTCATATTTATGTTGAACTGATACATCCCTTATGTTACATACTAATCAATATAAGTGGTATGTTAATGATGTAATAGTGTTCCTAATTATAACTTTTAGGCTTTTACCTTGCCCTAACTTGCAAAATGTTCAAGTAAACAATTCTCAGTTGGCCATTTTATTGATGAAACAAATTCCCAATTTGGTCGTTTTTATGATAGAAATTTCCCAAATTTACAAGGGTCCTTTTCCCCAAAAGACCTGGAAAAAGCCCTGAAGTGTAACAGTCATCTATTTTCGGTATGTAATATATATAGAGGATATTTGTTTGTTTGAAGTGAATATAGGATTTATTTTCATCGAGAAGTGATATTTTTACGAGTGCTCAGCTTTAGCACGAGTGAAAATATTTGAGTTTTCTCACTTCAAGATGAAAATAAATCTTATATTCACGACAAACCAACAAATATTCTATTTATTATATACTCACAACCTGGAAATTTATGCAGAAAAAACATGCGCCAAAACAATGACGTCAACAACAGCAACAATTGCATGACGTCATTTTGAGTGAAATATAAACAATGAAAATATAAGGTTTTATTTTAATCATAAAATCCACTATTTCACTGGAAAGTATATAATAAAAAAAAGTTATATAATTATTATTATCAGTACAATGAATTATTCGTAAGCATGCACATTTATTTTAAATCTTGTCTCTTTATCAGTTCATATACATGTATATTTTTATGCTTATAGCTTGCTTTACTATATAAGGATATTTTAATTAATTGTTAAATTTCTTTTTATATTACATTACAGTCGTTATAGTTACGGAGGCAGTTAGTGATCATGTCGGATGGTAAAGGGGATGAGGTATGTGATTTAAACTTAATTCTTCAGTATACATGAAGGTACATAATTATACGAGGGGAATCAAAAGGTTCGAAAACCTCTGAACTTCAAGTCCTCTCAAAGTACTTCAAGTCCTCTCAAAGTACTTCACCCCTACCCATGATGACACAGTTTGATGATGTCCCATTTTATTTACCCCTGTGAACCCCTACCATGGGGCACCTAGGGCAAGCATTTAAAAACATGGGATACCATTGAGTCCCTTTATAATTATACTAATTGTAATGAAAACATGTTAGTTTATAGAAGTTAAAGCATTGTATGCATTTTGATATTTGACCCAGCCCCTTCCCAAAGGCTCAAGGGGTCGAAAAGAAAAAGCAAACATACAGCAGTCAGTACATCTACAACCCCTAGAGAATACATATACAAAGTTTCAATATCGCTACTCGTGTAGAAAAATGAAGATGCTTTATTAAAGTATATGAGATAAGAAGATTGATTGATTGAATTGGATTTTATAGTCGCACCAACAGCTAAGGTCATACGGCGACTTTCCAGCTTCCATTGGTGGAGGAAGACCCCAGGTGCCCCTCCGGGCAATTTTCATGCACGGGCGGGCACCTGGGTAGAACCACCGACGTTCCGCAAGCCAGCTGGATAGCTTCCTCACATAAAGATTCCTAGGCCACTGAGGGATCGAACCTACAGCGGTGAGGGGCAAGTGATTTCAAGTCAGAGACGTTAACCACCCGGCCACGGACGCCCCGAGATAAGAAGATGTTATGAATATACCTGCTTGTATGCCTCGCCATTAAAATGAGGTGGGAATATATAGTGTTATGGCCTTATTTCAGGTAATAGCTTACAGCGGGGGCATTGTCTTCAGAGACATATTTCTAGTTTAAATTTTAAACTTGTGCGGTGATTTGTATCAAGCATGACCATTAACAAGAATTGGATGTCCGATATTTGAAGTTACTGAAACAGTATGAAATAGATCTTTTTAATTATATATGTAACCAGCTTAAAATAAGCTAAATTATAGCGTAATTGCTGATATTTCCTTTGTATTGGCACAGTTGTAAATCATTTAATTGAAAATACACCTGTCCGAATGACTGGTGTACTCAAACTACCAGTTATTGTAAGTTAGAGTATGGCAGTCAGATGAAATGGACATGCTACAAAACAGAGTAATCTGGCTCATACTGGTCTCTGCCCTCATCTCATTGATTGATTTAAACACCTTGATAGGCTAGCTCATCTGGATGTTTATCAGCTAGTCTGATGAGACCATACTCTATTACTTAAAACAACAAAATATTCAATCAAGCTTTTATTGTTTTTATTTTAAATTTATCAAAGTTAATAAGTTACGAATAAACTGCTGTCTGTTTTTCCCAATACAGGCCTCAAGTGGTGCCACCCCAAAGTCCCAGGGGAAGCCCAGTCTGGCCGAAATGATGCAGCAGGGTAGGGAGCATCTGAAAAAATCTGAAGAAAAGAAGACATCGGAAGTGACGGGAAACGACAGCGAAAGTGATGATGACCTCATGTTGATAGCTGGCCTCTCTGAAGTGGTTTGTCACTTCTACCAAAATACACAAATGTCATATTTCCCCTAATATTCTTAATTAATATTTATAATAATTATTTCTCCACCGAGTGCTATACAAAAATGCCAAGGGACCGCTCTTATAAAATAAAAATAAAATACATGGGTTATACCATGGATATAGAGTATGTAGGTTTATGGTTATACAAAAGTTTGATTTTTTTTATTTTTATATTAGATTAGATACAAAAGATTGAAAATGTATTGAATTTTGAAGAATTTTTTAAATTTTAAGTTTTTCTTTCGCCTGCATAGCATGGCAGACATATAGGGATCACTTTGTTAGTCTTCGTCGTCCGGCACACATTAACCTGCAACCTAATCTTGGCCATAACTTGAAAAGTATTTGACCTATGTTCATGAAACTTCACACACATCTTTATCTAAACTCAAGGAATGTTGTTACACATGTCCAATAACTCTGCCTTTCATTTTGGCAGAGTTATGCCCCTTTTCATAAAACTTTAACCTGCAACCTAACCAAGCTGAAATAACACATGACAGATGACACAAGTATTCTGTGGAACACTCTTCTTGTTTTAAAAGGTGGGTTGGGGGAGTGGGGGGGGGGGGGGGGGGTGGTGGGGACGCTACTATTAGGGGAGGTGATCCTATTAGGGGAAATACGTATGTATTTTAAGCTTTAACCTGTCAGAGTATGAATGTTCATAGCATAAGGCGTACTGCCACTGTTCAGACATTCGTACAGTCTCGTGCAATTTATGACATGTTTGAATTACATCTCTTTAATGTGACATGTAAGTTTGAGATTTCCTCCAAATGTAACATGTTCATTATATATGAGTGATTATGTTATAGCTTTCTGTCATCATCCCCTCATTCAACAAAGCTCTCATAGTGTTTCACTCAACAACAGACTATATAATCCATTTAGTAGTCGGCCTATACCACACAAAAATCGACCATCATAATTATATGGCCTAACATGTGCTAAAATGATGTAAAACACCATGCGAACAAACTTTATCTAGAAGCGACTATGATTTAAGGAAATAAAATTTAGTAAAGAACCAATTTAAAGAAACTAACCCGCCAAATAACGGCAAAAATTACACTGCAAAACCAATTATCAAAACTCTATCCAGGTTTTCAGGTCATATAATAATGCAAAAGTGGCGACTGAAAGTACAGATTTTTTCATGGGCTCTTAGAATACCCATGATTGAATATGCGTAAAATGAACTCTTAATTCGATGCTCCAGTTTTAGTGTTTGGTCTGTCTGGTTAAAGACATTTATGTTGTGTATATAGGGCTTCATTTCTCAAAATATGTACATTATGTATATAACTCGTCATCAGTAGGTTTAGAAACAGTGAACATCTGTTGTAAAATTTGGCTGTTGTTGGCAGGATAGCTACTTTATTCATTCAATCATACTTTTTCAGGCACTTCTGATGAAGAAGCCAGACAGTGTGTATGGGTAAGTGTAGTTTGTAGTTAAGGAAGAGGAAGACCCCAGGTGTCCATCCAGGCAATTTTCGTGCAAAGATGGGCACCTGAGCAAAACCACCGACATTCCGCAAGCCAGCTGGATAGCTTCCTCACATAAAGATTCCTAGGCCCCTGAGGGATCAAACCTACAGTGGTGAGGGGCAAATGATTTCAAGTCAAAGACTCTAACCACTCGGCCGGGGCATTCAGGTAGACCAGGATGGATTTAGAAATAAATTAAAAACTGAAGAAGTAAAAGACATGTTTGTTATAACTTTCAATTAAATTGTATTTAAAGGTGCTGTAGAAGAGTTCTGCATATGATGCTGAATAAATCTCTTTGGTTTTGGTAATATGAGTAGCAGCTTGTCCAATATGGTTGTGTCAGCTGGGTACTTGTCCAAATATATCCGCGTATTGTACAGAACAATGTTAAATAACCTTTTTATTATATACCTATTTCTCTCGATGTAGAAATATAAATGATCTAAATTGACTTACATGTATCGTTTCTTTTAATTTTACCAAATGACAACAGATATTTTCATTTAAGCGCTTTATAAACGAAAGTATATAGGCGTGTAAAGCAGTTATGTGATAATGATGCATTCCGAACATTTTACTGGTCTTCGGACTTTATCGTTGAGTTAACGTGGGGCTCGAATACAGATATCTACAATACAGATATAATAAAAAAAAAATTGTACACGCGTGCGTCCAATACGGAAATATATTGTATGGTCACATGGTACAAATGCAGACCACTCATTGCAGAAAAGAAATAGGTATATAATAATAAGGAATATAAATGTTCATATTTGCAGGCTTGTCCGAGAGCATCCTGAGAAAAACCAGCAGTTATTCTTATGTATAATTAGAAATTCAGGAACGAATTTCAGTCTGGTGGGGTATATGTAACCGGGTACAGGTAAATGGTGAATAATCAATTCCTAACTGTGTGTCATTGATAGCTCAGTTGATTGAGCACTGGTACAGTAAACCAAAGGCCCTGGTTGAGGCATGATTTTTTCATTACCTGTTTTATTTGTGAATATGTATAGCTTCACATATATTTATATCTATTAAAAAAGCCAGATTTTTCATAATCCTATAGAAACTGTAGTTTTATAGCTATATGAATAACTTGTTCAAGCAACAACTCGACAGTATCCTCGGAGGTGACTCAAGTCAATAATGGTATAGTGCAGTCACTTCTTTTGATGACTTTCAGCACTGGTTTCCTGTATGATGAAAGGTTCACTACACACAAGAATGACTGGGAACCAGGGTTTCCAGAGAAACCAGAGAGGATAACGGAACCATACAAACGCTGTTGTGACCTTGGCCTGGTAGACAGATGTACAAGAATAGAGGTACATACTATTACTTGTACAAGCTGGGTTAGGTCAGTTTGGATCCCTGGCAAGAATGGGGTCACTGCTAATCCTGGTAGAGGGGTAACATTCCTTCAGGTTCATATTCACATTATTAGGTTAAAGACCCATTTCCCAACGCTACTTGGTCAGTGAAAAAGCATGGGAAGCTTGACTATTTACAGCCAGCACACTTCATGGCTGAATAACTCAGGTATATAAATTGAGGCCCACCCTTAGTTTTTTTATTTGTATAGCATTGCTATATTGAGGGTAAGAATAGCTTAACAACACTTTGTAATTTACTTTAATGAAAAAATATATGTTTATAATTTAGCTTTGAATACAAAACTTATCTGGTATTTCTTAATTGTTTTTAGACCAAAAATCAGAGCACAACACAATAAATATACAACATTCTTTAATGTGTTATTATGTGTACTGGTCACAAATGCTTTATTTGGTGGGCCTCATAAACTGAACAAATATTGAATATCACACTTTGCTCATGAAATTGTATGGCTAACAGTGATTTACAGTTACCTATACAAATCCCCCCTCCCACTCCCACCAAATACAATAGGCTTGAACTTTGTCTTTAAGATTTACTGTAAGAACATAATGAGAAAGTGTGTCATGTGCCAAAATCAGGTACGTCTAAAGTGAAGGTCAAATTTGAAGGTCATGGGTCAATTGAGTCAAATGCATGAACCCTCCTTCAGTAAAACGCCACCAACATTTACATATAAATGCAGCTAGTGAAAATAAGTTTCATGAAACTTCATAAAAAAATATTGTTAATCACAATGATTTGTGCACAAGAATATAAAAGTCTTCCATGGGTATCCGGTGAAGATCGGGAATTCCAAAACGAGGTATAATTGTTTTTACCGGAACCAGTTACACCGAGGTTGAACCAGATATCCATGATGGATTCTTCTTCTTGCATATCATTTACATTCTGCTCATTGACATCGCCAACTACTAACGTTTTGCATGTTTACACTATGACTTCATGCAGCTGTCATTGTTGTTATCAGCACGCGACTTTTTTCTCCCCCATGTGTAAGATCAGGCTTTCCGGATAACCTTATCCGGTATGCAAGAATCAGGTATGTACCTCAAATGTCTAGGTCATTTGTCAATTACTGGTGATTTTTTTTTATTTTTTTTTTTGTTGTTTTTTATTTAGTATTTACATAAAAACAAATATATAGACATGAAATACAACATTGTAACACTATATGTGGACATATTCCACCATTTTGTTTCCTTTTATGAATTAATTGAACCTTATACATTCGTTCGTTCTATCATTCAAACCCATTCATTGAATCATTCATTCATTTATAGTTCATTCATTCATTCATTCATTCATTTACTCATTTATTCTATGTTCAGTTGTGTATCCGTTATTTTCTGTTATTGCGGCGATTATCAGTTGCGTTTACATATCTACCCCTACGCTGATATAGGCCGATGTTCTATTTTTCCTTAATGTGCCTCAAATGATTGGCATGACCAATGGTGATTTTTCTTGTTGCCAATATAAACGCTTTTCCAGCTAAGCATTTTCTTAGAAAAAAAATAATAATCCTTGAAGGAATATATATATATATATATGATGTATTTATGTTATAGAGAGAAAGATGTTGATGAGCTCTCGTGGATGCAGTAACAGGAAGTGGTGGCAGACAAGAACACTCTAATACATATCTATAATTGCTGAAAATGAACCTCTAATAATTATCTATAATTGCATGTTGTATACCATATTATTCAGGCCCAGCACGGAACCGAGGATCAAATCCAGCTGCAGCACTCGCGTAAGCAGATAGAGGTGCTGCAGTCCACCGTCGATATGGACGCAGCGCAGAGGATGGCCCTGTCAAAGCTGTATGATTCTATATATTTCCATCAGGTAGGTATAGAGCAGGTCTCTCTTTATTATCCTCAACAAAATTTAAGATTGTGATTGGTTTACGAAGTTGATCCGTCTCTTTACAGGTGGGGCCGTCAGGGGCGTTCCTGGGGCTAATTTAGGTATACGCACCATCGAGTTTTGGATTCACAAATGTGCCTAACCGCCTATACCTTCAGTTTTTATTGCATTTTTCGCATTGTTAGCCTTTTTTATTTGTTTGCTTCTTTAATAGCCTTTACGCACGTGCGTCAGTGCGTATGCCCAGGTACGCCGCTGGCCGTGCTGTCACGGTTAGCAACTTGATTTAGTAATCTAGCCCAACCAGGGACGAACTTGGAATAATTCTCGAAAAACTTAAGAACAATTTCACATCTTACCAGTAGTTTGTACTTGATTTTAAACTGAGGTCTATGTAAGGTTTATATTTCAGTTGATCTATGACAATGCAATAACATCACATAGTATTATGCAACGTTTATATTTCAGTCAATCCATCGGCAGTATATGTAGTGTTCATATTTTTTCAGTCGACCTATGGGAGTGTATTACTGACTATATAATTATGTAACATTTATATATCAGTCGGAAGCTATGGGAGTGAAAATTACAGTTGTATTATGTAACGTTTATGTATCAGTCGACCTATGGGAGAGTATTACAGTTGTATTATGTAACGTTTAAGTATCAGTCTACCTATGAGAGTGCATTACTGATGTATATGTAACATTTATATTTCAGTCAACCTATGAGAGTGCATTACTGATATATATGTAACATTTATATTTTAGCACACCTATGAGAGTGCATTACTAAGGTATATGTAACATTTATATTTCAGTCAACCTATGAGAGTGCATTACTGATATATATGTAACATTTATATTTTAGTTCACCTATGAGAGTGCATTACTGATGTATATGTAACATTTATATTTCAGTCAACCTGTGAGAGTGCATTACTGATGTATATGTAACATTTATATTTCAGTCGACCTGTGAGAGCGCATTACTGATGTATATGTAACATTTATCAGGTCTTGCACTGGCTATTTTTTTCTTTGCGCAACTACTTTCGCCAAATTATAAAAAATAGAGCCAAATTGAAAACATTGGAGCCAAATATTTTCTTTATGGCACAAACTTGTCAGTGCTCACACTGGCCATTTTAAAAGCCACACATTATTTTGTTTAAAAAATATTAGCCAAAGTTGACTCGTCATGGGAGGAGTGCCCTCTCAAATGTTTGATTTTTAGCTCGACTAATCAGAGATCAGCAGAGCTTATGCCGTGGTGCGGCGTCCGTCGTCCGTCTGTCTGTCCGTAAACTTTTATTTGTAGCGACTACTCCTCTGAAACTACTGAATGGATATTCATGAAACTTTACAGAAATGTTGCCCATGAAGTCTAGTTGATCCTAGCAAAAATTCATGTTGATGTGAAATCCAAGATGGCCACCAAAGCTAAAAATAGAGTTTTAAAATACAAGTTTGTAGCGACTACTTCTTGAAAACTATAAGTGATATTGATATGGGACTTTTTCTAAAATGATCAGCATGACATGATGTTGGTCCTTGTTGAAAATCGTTTTGATTCGATGTTAAACATGGCTGCCAGCGGCCATCTTTGTTTACATAGTGTTATATAATGAAAACTTGTAGCGACTACTCCTCTGAAACTACATGATGGATTTTCATGAAACTTCACAGGAATGTTGCTCTTGATGTCATATTGATCCTAGCAAAATTTCAGGTCGGCCGGAAATTCAAGATGGCCGCCACGGCTAAAAATAATTTTTCAAAATACAAGTTTGTAGCGACTACTTCTTGAAAACTATAAGTGGTATTGATATGGGACTTTTTCTAAAATGATCAGCATGACATGATGTTGGTCCTTGTCAAAAATAGTTTTGATTCGAAGTTAAACATGGCTGCCAGCGGCCATCTTTGTTTACATAGAGTTATGTTGTAAAAACTTGTAGCGACTACTCCTCTGAAACTACTTGGCGGATTTTCATGAAACTTTACAGGAATGTGGCTCTTAATGTCTTATTGATCCTAGCAAAATTTCAGGTCGGCCGGAAATTCAAGATGGCCGCCATGGCTAAAAATAGATTTTCAAAATACAAGTTTGTAGCAACTACTTCTTGAAAACTCTAAGTGATATTGATATGGGACTTTTTCTAAAATGATCAGCATGACATGATGTTGGTCCTTGTCAAAAATCATTTTGATTCGACGTTGAACATGGCTGCCAGCGGCCATCTTTGTTTACATAGAGTTATTTAATGAAAACTTGTAGTGACTACTCCTCTGAAACTACTCAACGGATTTTCATGAAACTTCACAGGAATGTTGCTCTTGATGTCTAATTGATCCTAGCAAAATTTCAGGTCGGCCGGAAATTCAAGATGGCCGCCACTGCTAAAATTAATCAGTAGAGCTTCAAGGTCATTGACCTCTTGTTTTTTCTCTTTAGGTAACCTTTTTTCTAGATAAATGTTCATTTATCTAGAAAAAAGGTTCATTTATCTAGAAAAAAGGTTACCTAAAGAGATTACACCTCTAAAATAGACCAAAAAATTACTGAAGTTTTACCTTTTAACAATATTGTTTAATTTCCCATGCATATTATATCGCCCCCTTAGAGGTAAAAGGTGCTATGTGCATTTTTCATTATTTCGAGAAAATCGCGTTTAAAGGTTTAAGGACTTGTGAAAAATCAGGATTTTAATTCTAAAAAACGAAACTAAGCACATATTTGGGATTATATTTCTACTATTTATTAATCATATTTTAACCAATAATAAACCAATAGTTCAATCAATATAATCAATTTTGTACATAGCGCCTTTTTCCACGGACTAATTTCAAAGAAAAATTGGAGTATAAGGTGCTATTTGACACATAGCCCCTTTTGCTGCAAACAAAATTTGAGAAAACATTTTATGCTTGAAGCAAAAACTAGTAGGTACGAGTCCTCTTGGGGAAAGGCAGAGGTGTTTTATATGTGACATAGTTTCGAAAGCAACACCAAGTCGAAAAAATACAGGGAAAAGACAGTCTTCTTGCAATGTTTTCCATCATTAAGTCACACTGAATTTCTAAATGCATCCATGTGTGACAAAATTGAATAATTAAATTTTACACATTTAGCAATTGCTGCGAAAAAGCAATTTCCGTCAGAAGGACAGGCACACGTTTCAGTACATTACTGGCAAGTAGTTGATCCAGCCGATCGATATGTGTATGACGGATATGATCTTTGACAGATTGCATCTTTCTACTCAAAACGCCTGCGAAACTCTGTTCTTATACTCAAGAACACTTCATGAACAGTTCTAGAACATTAAGAACAGTTCCTGAACTGTTCTTGATTCATTGTTCTAGAAAATATGTTCTTAATATGTTCTTGAACATTTTCAAGAACTATTGAAGATCATTTCAAGAACTTTAATTTTTCTTATGATATTCTTGAAAGGTTCTTGAACAAGTTTAGAACAGTTCAAGAACCTTTAAATAGAGAAAATGTTCTAAAAATGTTCTTGAACAATTTGAAGAACAAATGAAGAACCGTTCAGGAACTTCAAGGGTTCTTAAACCGTTCTTAAACCGTTCTTAACTCTTAAGTGTTCTTAAACTTTAAGTGTTAAGCACTAATTAAGAACAGTTTAAACCCTTGAAGTTCCTAAACTGTTCTTCATTTGTTCTTGAAATTGTTTAAGAACAGTTTTAGAACATCTTCTCTATTTAAAGTTATTCAAATGTTCTTTAAAATATGAACTTAATTCCTTTAAGTAATAGATAGAGTATGTTTTCATTGAGTTGGTTCATTTAAACATCGAGATGGGCGTAGCGCATCGAGGTGTTTAAATTAACCAACGAGATGAAACCATACTCTATTTGTTTTGTAGCATGTCCATTTCAGCTCTATTTCAGTTATTCTAACAGTTATTCTCACTGTTATTCTCACAGTTATTCTGACAGGTCTTATTTTGAATTAAACGATTTACACATGTGTCTGAACAAAGAGAATTGTCTGTGACCATGCTACAAATAGGAAATGTAATTAAGATGTGCTTAAAATATCTACAAATATGTTATCTTAATAGGAATGTCGTTACAAATCGATTACAGCTGTGCAAATGTAAATATACATTAAATTAGTAAGCATTAGTCACAATATTAACCACCTAATAAACTATTGTGATCTTCCCTTATTAGGCACAGGTATTAAACTGAAATATGAAATTTCTTTGTTTTAAGTAGCTTGAACACACCCCAAGTATACATAGATGGCTTTTGCTGGGACATGAAAACAATTATCCATAAACTTGGTATAAAATGACATTTAGATTAGTATAAACTAATTGGGTCACCCTCGATAAATAAAGACTTTCAATTCAATTCAATTCAATTATTTTGTAGCACTTAAATTTTGTGTTGATTAAATTAAAGTTCAATAGTTTCAAATCTTTTGAGTATTTCCACAAAACAACATAATTTATTACACCATTTCCAGAACAGGTTTTTCCATAACAAACTGAATGTTTATGAATGTTGTTTAACGGCTCATCAACACAGTATTAGGTTAAAAGAAAAATTACAGTTCTTAAAATGTTCTTCAATAGTTCTTGAAAATGTTCAATGTTTAAGAACATATTAAGAACATGTTTCGCAGGTGTTCATCTTCATTAATTAAACAAATCTATACTACTATTAACAAACAAATATATGATAATGACATTAATGCATGAACAGTTTAATATAATAACAGTATCTGCAGTTTAAAAGCCCATGTCTTCATTTAAGTAGGTAAAGAATATATGACACCTGAGTGATTCTGACAAAATTGCAAATAAAATGCAGACGCCATTCTTTTGAATTTTTGGCGGTAAAATGGCAGTCCAACTGAAGATTGTGCTTGCATCATTTAATGATTAAATGTAAGTGTTTTGTGATAATACTTTCATTACTTATTGTGTCAAAACATCTTATACATTTAATAGTTGTATTTGAAAGATGAAATTTCTAAATGTAGTCTTTAGAAACAGTATTTTAAAATGAAACCCCTATTGTCATGTGTTTTCGCGGATTGACTTTCTTTTTTTGTTGCTGACAGAAAAATGGTATTCAGCACTGCAGATATTATTTAATTTCAGTATCATATGTAACATTTCACCAAGTATGACCAGGCATTCTGAAGGTTCAATTAATGAATTGTTCTTTAACTGTTATGTAGGTTAAATTAGTGGCCAAGGGAGTTCTGGAACTGTGCAGGAACTGTTCTGGATAGATTGTTCAAGAACTATTCTTGAGCTGTGCTTCATCTGTTCTTGAGTTAGATGAGACAAAATTTCTTGAACTTATGTTCAAGAACAGTTCTAGAACTATCTTACTTGAACTGTTCAAGAACAGTTCCAGTATAGTTCTAGAACTGTTCTAGAACACTTCCAGTACAGATCGTTCTGGAACAGTTCTAGAACATTTCCAGTACAGATAGTTCTAGAACTGTGCTTCATCTGTTCTTGAGCAGTTCTGGAACTGTGCATGAACGTTAAATGAGACAAAATTTCTAGTCTTGGGTTATGTTCAAGAACAGTTCCAGTACAGATAGTTCTAGAACTGTTCTAGAACAGTTCCAGTACAGATCGTTCTGTAACAGTTCTAGAACAGTTCCAGTACAGATAGTTCAAGAACTGTTCTTAAACATAAGTTCTAGAACTGTTCTTGAACATACGTTCTAGAAAATTTGTCTCATTTAACTTTCACGTACTGCTCTAGAACAATCTATCCAGAACAGTTCAAGAATAGTTCATGCACAGTTCTAGAAAATTTCGCAGGGGAACGTTGGCCTTTTCGGTTCCATCAATGTTCTTCTTCCTTTTAGCCTTCAGTAAGTTGATTTAAATGAACAAACTTACCCTATTATTTCCATCTATGTTTTTGTTTTGTTTTAATTGAGCGTGTTTCACACTGAAAAATCTCTGTATAAATGCAAGATTAACACAGAATAATGTCATTAGGTAATTAGAACATAATTTGCTTCATACCAGAACAGGTACTGTGATATCAAATCTGTCCACACCAATAATCCTGGTTATTAGCAATACACAAGATGTAAAAATGCTTACAGGAATAAGGAGCTATTTGCCACTTAGCCCCATTATCATGTTTTAAACCAATGCTTTTGAGGTAACAATTTGGGGGAAAAGGTGCTATTTGTCAAATGGCCCCTTTTACCGCAATGTTGTATACACATAACTCCTTTTACCGCACACTATTTTTATGTAAAGCAGATAGCACCTTATCCTTTTAATCAATATCTCCAGATTGATTCAATATGCAATAAAGATTTTTTCTGACAAGAAACATATCATTAAAAGGAATCAAAATATGCCAGAAAACCATTTTCTGTGAAAATGTTAGTAAGCACCTTTTACCTCTAAGGGGGCGATATGTTCAGTACACTATAAGGAATTTTATAATCAGGTAAATCAAGAATCTAGTGACTGTGTAATTGAGTCCTAGATAGATAGGAGAGGTTTTATGTGTGACTGAGGTATTATGTAAAAAAAGAGAAACAGCAAAACAAAAACAAACAATTTAAATTTTGGTCTCTGGGGTTGAACTGTTATAAGACAAATGATTCTTACAAAACCAGGTAATTATAGGAAAAAAATCATCCAGCAAAGTGTGTATACATTGTCATTTTATTATAAAAATATAAGACGATACTTATGCAATGTTTTAATCCGTTTTTATAAACTATGAAAAACAACTTGTTTACTCTGTCGGCCGCCATTTTGAATTTCTGTGTTACCTAGTCATGTGACTAGTTAGCGTGTGATTCAGAAAGAATAGATTATATTGTAAATAAAGAAAAAATAACAATTCAGTCACACAGTTATACTTTTAATTGAAACAAATTGAAACAAAGTTATAAAAAAAAATGACAATGGTCAACTGATCAGTACAGTAAACTTGGTCGATTAATTAGGTGTTTAAAGTGAAAACAGAATTCTGTATAGTAAATGCAACGGATTCTCTGATTGGCTTACTGCAGCTGTGGATAAATAACACTGTTTCTGATTAGCTGCATTTCTAATTAGATCCAGCAAGCTTGGCTGTGAATTCGAGGTGTGATTATTGGACAATGGTCATGCCAATTATCTAACTAACAAACACTAATTAGCAAACATGTAGGGATTTCACAGCTGGGGGTTTGAGACAGGATGTTTATTGGGTCAATATTGGGATTGTAACCTGGCAGGGATATCTTTATTTACACTGTCCCGTTTAAATATGATTTCGATTTTTTTGCGCAAATCACTTTCGCAAATTTGTTTTTTCTTGCGCCATATTTATTTTTTATGCGCATTTGGCGCCATTTGCGCATCCCAGTGCGAGCCCTGTTTATATTTCAGTCGACCTGTGAGAGCGCATTACTGATGTATATGTAACATTTATATTTCAGTCGACCTATGAGAGCGCATTACTGATGTATCAGTCTACCTATGAGAGTGCATTACTGATGTATATGTAACATTTATATTTCAGTCAACCTATGAGAGTGCATTACTGATGTATATGTAACATTTATATTTCAGTCGACCTATGAGAGTGCATTACTGATGTATAAGTAATATTTATATTTCAGTCGAGTGCATTACTGACGTATATGTAACATTTATATTTCAGTCGACCTATGAGAGTGCATTATTGGCTGTAGGGAGTACCATTGAGATAATGGAGAACGTGTTGAAGAAAAAGGTAAGTGATTTATATCATGCTGTATCAGCTTCTATATTAAAGGTGAATGGCCACCTATCAGCTTCTATATTAAAGGTGAATGGCCACCTATCAGCTTCTATATTAAAGGTGAATGGCCACCTATCAGCTTCTATATTAAAGGTGAATGGCCACCTATCAGCTTCTGTATTAAAGGTGAATGGCCACCCTTTTTGTAGTATTATCAATTAACAAATTTAACTCTTAAACATCATCTGAACATTTCTTGATAGTGAGAGAAACATATATTGAAAATTGCTACTAAGTTGTATGTAAAAATAAGTATTATTTGCATGACGTAGCTACTACTTTTACCACTGCATGACCGCGCAGGGAAATGAGGGTAAATCTGAATTGTATAGCTGCACAACTATTGCCAGATAATTGATAAATACATTTACCTCTGGATTAATTTACCTCTTAATAGTTTTCTACATCATCAAATAAAAGCTTATTCTTGCTTTTCACAGATATTGCAGCGTGTGAATTGTAAATATCTATTGTTATGTATTGATTACATGTTCATGAAACAAAACATGGCTGAGAACTTTAAAGGACTTTTTAAAAGCCTATTGTGTTTGTAAGTGTGGTAGGGGTAGAGAATTTGTATATATAACTGTAAATCACCGTTATACATAATAAGGCTTAAAAGAAGAAAAAAGTGTTTGTTTCCGCTAACCCGACCGACCCTATTATTTAGCCGCCAACCCTAACTTTTTTTATTGCAAAAAAACAACAACAAAAAACAGTTGAGCCCATGAACCAAGGTTTCTTATGGAGAAAAAAAAAGCCTGCAGTGAGATTTGAACCCACGACCCCTGGGGTTTCTAGTGTACATTAAAAAATATTGAAAAAGGGGCCATAGCCATGTATTTACATTCCCCAGTATTTTTTATCATATTAAAAGTGTTTTTCATTTACAAAAATAAGGTCATTAATAATAAAATATAAAAAAACAAAGAGAAAAGTTTTTCCTACCTACCTACCCTATTTTTTTTTAAAGCCGTTAGCAGAAACAAACCATTTTTTTTTGTTGCCTAAATGGTGTTGTTTGATTTTGTATCGATGTTGAGCCCCGTCTAATAAACCTTTTGCATGTAGTAAACATATTAAAAACAAAGAAGTAGGTTTTTCATTATTTGTTTTTTAGATTTAGTTTTGCACTAAAGACAGTAAAGAATTATTGACACACGTTTGAATTTATGATAGCGGAAATGTTAACTTCCTTTATAGAAGTAAATTGCAAGGTATTAACGATGTCATAGGTAATTTTCAATGTAACAATGATATTTCAAAGGAAATAGAGTCATGAGACCCCCATTTTATGTAGGTACCTGAGCTGATCAGTCATGAAGCATGTTAGCAGTAAATATGCAAGTTTTCAATGCTTTTCTATGACCTGGATCCCCTTGTGTACCAGGTGGTAACGGGGGCCCCGTTTGGTTCCGGGGCAAAGAATAGGGCCACCACAGATCCCGTTTGAGGGGTAGGCAGAGGGGTAGAATTCCCCCCAAATTCGTTATCATTTTATCATTTTTTGTTCATGCTCAATAAAGGTATTCATCATGACCCCTGCATTGTTTCAGGTGCCATCTCACTCACATCACTAAAGCAGTGGCAGAAAAACTATAAACGTGGCTCCAACGTAAATGGAGTGTCTACAATAGAATTTGCAGCAACTCTGCAGTTCAGGGTGAGAAGGTTCTAGGCCCATTCTCCATATTTTATCTCGATGTACATGGAGGATGAGCCTGGCATGTTCATTCCTGTTAGGTGCTATATAACCTTTCATGTGTTGGTGCGCCTTAAAACCCCAGTTCAATTCAGTTCAATGACCTGGAAGCATTGTGAACTAGGTCCTCAGCCTCAGACCAATTCTCATAATAAATGCAGCCACATTTAAATGCATTAAAATCATGATTGTTAGTAATTGATCCGGGGACACATATGCCAGGAACGATAAATGGGCCACTTTCATTTGAAATTATTTTAGGTTTTTTAGCCAATTTGCATAGCAAATCCAGGCTTACATATTGGCGATTTCCTGCTGTCTGTCTGTCCGTCTATGCATTTTGAAGTTTTTGTTATTTTTTTTTTTTTCCTTATTTCTAAAATACGAATGTTGGAAAGCTTTGAAGCTTGGCACACATGCTCATTATCATTACACTCTGGTATATGACAAGAACCATAACTCTGTCGTGTATTTTACCTGAATTATCCCACCTTTTTGCTTATATTTTTTACTTAAAATGTTGGTACCTCACTTGTTTTTAAACAATTTGTAGACTTAAAAAGAGGACTTTAAATGTCTCATTGAAAAAATTAATCGAAGTTACTATCCTATTTTTTTTCTAAGTGACTTATTTAACTGCTGTCAAGTGATTGTTGATTTTCATACGTCATACTTATGATCCCCTTCAAAAAATCTTGCCTTCGCGATAACTAAAGAACAGCTGGCACTACTAACACGAAACTTAGCAGAAATGTTTTTGTGTCATGGTCTAGTTGTGCACCTCCCCTTTTGGATAGATTCGCATGAGAAATGTGGTTGCCATGGTAACAAAACTTGTAAAAAATCACTAAAAATTGCTTGTCTTCGCGATAACTCAAGAGCCGCTGGCACTACAAACTCGAAACTTGGCAGGAATGTTTGTGTCATGGTCATTGAAGCAAATAATATGCTTTACAAACATCTCTTGTTTTACAGGTCAGAAATGGTTTTGCTCTATTAAGGTAAGCAAAAGTTGCGTCATTTATTTAGTTATTATAACCATAAAAAAGACAAGAATCAAACTTGCAGAATGAGATATTTTAACATGATAATTCCAGTATTAAACTAGTTACGCAATGCATTTTATTTATGGCCTTCTCACTGTCAAAATATTTTGGACTAAAAGTTGTTTTTATAAATGTCTGCATTTTTATAAAGTTCTGCCATTCTTAGTATTGCATTCTTCGAATTGGCAAAATAATATTGAGCTTCTTAAGGTTTCAAACATGTGCGTATAAGTTAGCTGTTTGTTTTTAGCTCTTAACAAATCATATCACTGACGTGATGAATCATCTTTGATTATGGAGTCTTGTTTACCCATAGACCCCCAGGCCATCACGCCATGACAGAGGAATACAACGGGTTCTGCTTCTATAATAATGTTGCCATAGCAGCCAAACATGCTGTTGACAATCTTGGACTGAAAAGGTATGCAAGATACTTATAGTGACTGTTGTTTGGTTTATCGTCAAATGCGTTGTCATATTTATACCCCCACTTTCACAAAGTGAAGTGGTACGTCCGTACATCCGTACGTCCTGTTTTTACATTCAAGTTTTTTATTATGTCAAATTCTCAGATACCAAAAGCCGTACAGTTTTTCAAACTTCATACACACTTACATCTATATGGCAGCAATATGTTCCTACCCGAATCAGGTCAATATAAATGACCTTGACCTACTTTTTACACAGTTAATTTACATCAAAGTTTTTCATTAAAGTTTTTTACATCACAGTTTTTTTGTTAGTCCATTTCTCCAACACCAGATGCCTTAGAGCTTTCAAACTTTACAAATGTTGATAACTACATGACAGAGATATGTTCCAATGAAAAGTGGGTCAGTATGAATTACCTTGACCTACCTTTGGCACTTTTTTAATTTACATTGAAGTTTTACGTTCAAGTTTTTTATTAACACAGTTTCTCAGATACCAGAAGCCATACAGTTTCCAAACTTCATACACGCTTACATCTATATGACAGCAATATGTTCCTACACAAATCAGGTCAATATAAATGACCTAGACCTACTTTTTACACTTTATTGTTTTACATTCAAGTTTTTTATTATGTCCATTACTCTGATACCAGAAGCAGTACAGCTTTTAAACTTCATACACGTTTACAGCTGTATGACATCAATATGTTCCTACCTATATATAAATGACCTATATATAAATGACCTTGACCTACTTTTTATACTTTGTTAATTTAGATTAAAATTTTGCATTGACGTTTTTAGCCGAAAGGCTCAAGGTGATCTATTGGGATCACTCTTCACCTGTCATCCGTCATCGTTAACTTTTGCTTCAAATGACTTCTCCTCAGAAACCGCTTGGCCAATTTTGACCAAACTTCACATGGATGATCCTTAGATGAATGGTTTTTAGATTTTTTAAAATTAGGTCAGTTCGACATCCAAAATGGCCACCATTACCGTATATGGTCGAAACCTTAAAAAATCTTCTTCTCAAGAACTGCTGAACAGATTTTGACAGTTTTTCTTGTAAAAAGATCGCCAATGCCTAGACTTTCAAGTTTCTTCAAATGAAGACCCTGGGGGTCTCAAAAATGGCCACTGGGGTCCAAAGTTTGTATATTGAGATTTTGCCTATTTTCCATAGGCTCATATAGGAAAAAATCTTCTTTTTTGAAACCACAAGGCACAGAGCTCTCATATATTACAAGTAGCATCAGCTAATGGTCCTCTACCAAATTGGTTCAAATGTTGACCCTGGGAACAAATTTGGCCCCGTCACAGGCATCGCAGTTTTACACTGGACAAAAAAAATTAAAATCTACTTCTCTGAAACTACAAGAGCCAGAGGTTTAATATTTTGTATTTACTATGAGGTTATGGTCATTTACCAAGTTTATTCAAATGGTGACTCTAGCCCTGCCCCAGGGGTCACATGTTTTACATAGACTTGTATAGGGAAAAACTTAAAAAATCTTCTTCTCTGAAACCACAACGCACACATCTCTCATATATTACATGTAGCCCCGGGCTCACATATATCAATGTTATTAACATAACTTGAACAATCTTAACCAAACTTAGACAAATTGTATATGACCATAAGATTTCGAAGAAGTTCGATAATGGGCCAGTACTCAGGTAATCGATTTAGGGCCAAGATTGTTTATTAAGTCAATTACTCGCATATCAAAAGCCTTACAGTATTCAAACTTCATACACGCTTACATCTATATGGCACCATTATGTTCCTGCCCAAATCAGATCCATATAACTTGCCTTTTTGTCTCGCCGACGAGATGTGATTGCCTCACTTTATGTCTTTGATACTTGGTCATATGTTTTGTCGGCATTGATGGGAATTGCTGAATGACAAAAAATACCAAAGTCAAGGTCATATTTTGCGTTACTTTCTCAAAACTACACCCTGGTTAAACCTTTTAACCTGAGTAACAACTTCTTATGATTACCTCGCTTTTATTTGTTTGATACTTGGTCATATGAAGTGTTAACTTTGGTGGACATCATTTAAGCACAAATTTTATAAAATATTTCATATGCGGTTTGCCACGGTGGGCGAGACACCCTCAGACTGAGGCCTTGTAATATTACACTTAACATCTTGTTACTCCAATTTGTAAGCAACCGATAACCCTTTAGCAGGGCATTCGGGTCCCTTGAACACATTTTCTAGTTATTCTTGCATTCCTCAAACAGTTTTGAGTGGTTTGTTCCCAGACTTCATATACAAATAACAACTGATGACCTTATGTCCCTCTACATCACCCATTGTTGACTGCCTAATGTATTACATAATTATGCCCCTTTGTTTGACTTAGAATTTAAGTAGGGGTATATTCATCACCTTCAGTGATAGTTCTAGTTCATTTCCCATTTGTATTTATTTAAATTGAAATGCCCCTGTTTTAAAGAGGCCACTGAAGTTAAGATAAATTTTGCTCTACCCTTCGGTGGCCTCTTCATACAGGTTTGACTGTATTAAAAAAGATAAATTTTGCTCTACCCTTCGGTGGCCTCTTCATACAGGTTTGACTGTATTAAAAAAGATAAATTTTGCTCTACCCTTCGGTGGCCTCTTCATACAGGTTTGACTGTATTAAAAAAATATGATGTGGTCATCAAATGATGCAGTAAATGTTTTGTTTGTCTGGTGTTAAACATAATTTTTCAGCACATTTTAGTCTATGTATGAAGGATGATTTTTATTGTGATAGAAGCAGACCACCCCATTTTTTCCTAGATAGAACCAGTACTGTATACCTCTCGCCATCCATAAGAATCAACATTTTCTCACTTATAAGTTGAGCTCCCAGTGGGATTCGAACCCGCAGCAGTGAGAGGTGAGAAGGTTAACAACGCAACGTCTTTAACCCCTCAACCATGGTTGTGTTTCTAATGAATAAAAGGGTATATCCGATGCCTATTAACCTTTCATACCCCCAGAAGTGTTGTGTGCACATGTACCTATGCAATTTGTCTGACTATAATTAGACCGTCATACCTTGTTTGTTAGGCTTATTAAAATAGGGCTAAAGCAAATATGGTCATATTTTTCCTTATCTTTTTACTGAGTTATGGCTTTTGCTGGAGTAAATTTAAATATCAGTTCTCTGTAAAATTCTGTATCAAGATTGCAGTTATATTCTGTGGACATATTTCCAGTATTTTAATCATTAAAATGTATTATTGGTTTGGGTTTCAGAGTTCTGATTGTTGACTGGGATGTCCACCATGGCCAGGCTACACAGCAGATGTTCTACAACGACCCCAGGTAACATGTTTGTACGGGATTGGAGGGGTGGGGTTGGTGTGGGGAATGGGTACGGGGGGAGGGGTGGTGAGGGACTGGGATGTCCACCATGGTCAGACCACACAGCAGATGTTCTGCAATGACCCCAGGTAACATGCTTGTACGGGATTGGAGGGGTGGGGTTGGTGTGTGAATGGGGAGGGGTAGGAGTTTATTGAGGGACCAGGATGTCCACAATGGTCAGGCCACACAGCAGATGTTCTGCAATGACCCCAGGTAACATGCTTGTACGGGATTGGAGGGGTGGGGTTGGTGTGTGAATGGGGAGGGGTAGGATGGTAGTGATGGACCAGGATGTCCACCACGGTCAGGCCACACAGCAGATTTTCTGCAATGACACAAGGTAACATATTTATACAGGGTGGTGGTGGTGGTGGGGTGGGAGAGGTGTTGAGGGAGGAGGATTTTGTCTGTACACCATGTCTCAACAACCTATCTTTTATTAGCAGGGACATATTGTCACAATTCATGCACATGTAAATGCAGATGATGAACATTGCTTACATTTTCCATCTAGGTCATATATATATATTTATACTTTTGCTGGAGTGTGGCCTTGTAGTAGAGCCCGTGCTGGAGGTCGTGAGTTTGTGTCGTACAAAAGACTTCATAAACAAATTGTACTACATTTCTCTTGCTTGATATTCAGCATATGAAGAGTAGTTATTGCATTTCTATGCATGAAAGATCGGGATTTCTCAGTGCAAGAATATTCATAATCGCTAAATATTAATAACTAACTCAGAACGCAATAATAACTAACGTTGCTAACTTAGAACACAGTAATAACTAACGTTGCGACGTTGAGTCGTGACGTCAACGAAGTGTTGCTGACGTTGATGTCATCCGCCGATAACGTTCAATAAAACGAATATTTGTTTGCAAAAACGAAATTTAAAATGTAATAAATAGATTATTTAACTGCTGGGATCAATTATTGGGTAATCCTTCGCTTGATGGTAGACGTGCTTTGTTTTTTCACTCACTTGCGTGCGCTCGTTCTTGAAAAGAACTACCACTCGTGAAGGATTTCCCTATAATCGATCCCAGCAGTTAAATAATCTCTATTTCTTGGATTGGTTGACTGCTTGTCAGTATAATAGGACTGGGCACGGGATGGTATTTTCATTCTGGCAGCACTATAAAGTTGAGCATTGAGCTCACTGCTTCATGTAGACACAGTCGTGATATGACTGAAAGATTCTTAAAAGCAATTTTAAACACCATACATACACATACTGTTTGCAGAGTGCTGTATTTCTCCATCCATCGTTATGAGTACGGTAACTACTGGCCACAGTTACGAGAGTCCGACTATGACTATGTTGGTACAGGAGATGGGGCAGGCTACAACATCAACGTACCTCTCAATAAGGTATAGGTATTAAGTACTTCACCCTCCTGTTTCATTAAAGGCAGCATATCAAAACAGTGTCTATAGCAATTTCTTGTTAATCGGTGCTCAGAATCTTTTTCCTCAATATTGGGAATTTTAAACCCCGTGTAAATTTATACCAACATTCCAGATTTCATTCTTATGATTCAAGGATTTTGACTGTCTACGACAGATATTCAGTTCAGTATTCGTGAAGAAACCTGTAATATTTTTTCAGTTAAAATTTCTTTTTATGGCAATAGTGAATTAACATATTGTTTCATTGATGTACAGTCAAACCTGTATTAGGAGCCCACTAGAGGCAAGAGCAAAATTGGTCTTTTAACACAGGCAGTATCTTGAACTAATAAATGTGCATCGTTATTTAAAACTATACAATTGGGAATAGAAACTGTGGTCTCTTAAAGCAGGTGGTCTTTTAATTGAGGTGATCTCTGGAGCAGGTTTGACTGTAATTGTTAAATTTGACTATTTTTAATTCCACAGTCTGGTTTAGGTGACAGCGATTACCTGGCAATCTTCCAGCAGATCCTAATGCCTGTAGCCTACGAGGTATGATTTTAACCAGTCTACACTAGAGATTAATAAAGTATGGACGTCTTGTGTAATTGGTGGGTGATTTTAATTCTACAAAGTTTGTAAGCTCACTGCAGACACAGGTGTATATTGCTTCTCACTGCAAACATAAAGTTAGTATAGAAAATTCTTATAATAAAGATAGCCTTTATTATGTTTGTTCAATTTAGTTTAACTGTTATAACTAAGTACAGTATAAATCACTTATAGCATACTCGGTTATAGCAAATTCTCGATTTTAGCAAAGTTTTTCAATTCCCCTCCAGCTCTTTATGTGCTTTATATAAAAAACTACAGTTATAGAGAACTCGTATATAGCAAATTTTTGGTTATAGTGAAGCAATTCTGCATTTCCCATACAAAGATACTAGCGTAAATTAGTTAAAGTTTTCACAGTTTTGAAACTGGTGAAGAGTATTAAGCAAGACAGAGACTTCTTGCTTTTTTATACTAGTTTCGTCTCGTTTAGATTCATCGTTAATGTTCGATATCAACCGTTTGACTCATTCTTTTTGTACCATCATTTGCTGTTGACCACAGGTAGTCCGTCAGGTTGTTTTTAAGCAGTTCGCAAAATGTGTTAGGGTGATTTTGCCTTTGGATCAGCATAATTTGTTGTTTTGGAGGCAGATTTAACATTGATTGTTCCAGCGGCAAATTCTAATAATAGAATTTACTTCCACTGTGGGAGTAATTGGAATTGTCTTTATTATTATTCTCATGTTTTTGATTAAAGTAACTATCCCGCCAACAACAGCCAAATTTCACAACATTTGTACTCCATTTTTAAACCTCCTGATGATGAGGTATATATATATATATCTATATATATATATATATAACTTTTATATTTTGAGAATTCAAATTCTATAGACACAATATAAACGGCTTTAACCTGCCAGATGGCAAAACCCCAAGACTGAAGTGTCATATTAAGAGTTACCAACTCATAATTTATTTTACGCAAATTCAATCATGGTTATTTTAAGAACCCTTGAAAAAACTATACTTTTAATTGGCACATATGTATTATTATATCAGCTGTTCACCTGGACATAGTTTTGATGAACGTTTTTGTAGTGTAATTTTGCCGTTATTTGGCGGGTTAGTTTCTTTAATAAACAATACTTTGGTTGATATTATTTTCAGTTTAATCCAGATCTTGTGCTGGTATCGTGCGGATACGATGCTGCAATAGGTTGTCCAGAGGTACCCATGTTGTAATCGTGTTACCGCTTGTGCACAGCTCTGAATAATTTATTCCACAATCACAGGGGCTTTATGTTGCAAGACAAAAGCATACTATAATTATTAATTATCCCCTGTCAAACAAACAGTTTGAGGACCGTCCATCAGTCAGTTACATTTTGTTTGATGTGCACTTAAGGAAAAAAGAAACACAACTCTTGGTTTATAATCAAATATCTTTACATGTATTTAACATGTGTAACAGAAAACAATAATTATTAATTAAAACAAACATATTATAGCATACCGTATTAATCACAAATAATATTATAGTAATAATTATTAATCGCTGGTAAATTTATAACAGTTGTATAGATTATTTGAACAAACAAAACTTCATATATACCGACCCTCAAAAAACTGTTTCTTTTTTCCTTAAGTATATAAACTTAACCTGTAAAGAATGGGCAGCCTAGTTAACACCCATACATACATCCTTTGGTCATGCAACATGACGTCCTTGTGATATTTAGACATAGCAGAGAGCAAATAGTTAACCATGAAAAGGAGATACTGCGGTTTAAATCAAATACTGCAAGTTTAATAATAATGAAATGGTAATAATATAGATATTTGTAATATTAATTATGAACATACTAGCTCTGCTAAACACCACTTATTCCTTATATCACATACTTGCCTATAAATAAGTTCTTTTTGACACAGTTGTAGTTGGTGATATATCAACCGGTCAATAAAGCTTTATCACATGGCTGAAATAAAGGGTTAAAAAAGTCATATCAATTTGGAAATTCCTGAGTCTATAACTAAATAATATTCGGCTAAATATGGAAAAACGAACCATATTACAGAAAGAACCGAATGCTTCTCCGATTAGTTTACATTCATATCCATTAAGCGTATTCTGGTTTATTCAATACAGTAAATTAGCACATGTTAAGAGAGTCGCCCCATTTCGAGCATAGAAATCTCCGCGTGGATTTGCTGTTAAATTGCGTCAGCATTTTTCACCCATAAAATAACGGCTATATTTTAATTGATATGTTAAAAAAACAACGTATTGGTAGGCAATTATAAGATAAATAGATAACAAAACGCATATTTTCATATCAAACCTTGTATCAGGCCCTCGTCCTATATCAGCCCTCGAGCTAAAGCTCTCGGGCCGATATGGCATCTCAGGCCTGATATAGGGTGTGATATGAAAATATCCATTAAATATTCTCTATATATCATAAAGTGTATGCTGCATAATTCTGTTATCGAACAATCACATATTGTCACAGTGGTATGATACCTAAGGCAGATGAAACAGTTGTCTGTTTCGATGATTATGTTGGCTATTTCTTTTGCTTAACAGAAAATGAAATGCAGTATGTTAATAGTTCGGTATCCGGGTTATGGAAATATTTTGAAAATTTTCAAAAGTCACTTACCCTGCCCAAAATGTCACTTGCCCCACATTTAAGAACACTTGCCCTAAAAACTGGCAGTCTACCAATATTTGTGTGATGCGTGTTAAACGGGACAGACCGCTGCATAATTTGGAACATTATAATTAGTTGGAAAAGAAAGGGAGAATGTATTTTATTGTATTAGTTTAATAATACATTGTATTTATTCATATAAAAAAAAAATCAAACTCTTTCATTTTCTGCTTTGTGTCGATTAAATATTTGTGTTACTTAAATGATGAAGGTAACAGTATACAAACTCATTTTTATCCCCACCCCATCCACCTCTATCCACCACACACACAGATACCACCCCATTATGTGATGACCACCAAATAAATTGCTTGGCAGCTTGTTTGGATGGAACTTTTAATGTCACAGTGTGTACAGTTACTAGTAACCTGAGTTGACAAAAAAAGAAGCTATTTTGTTCATTTAATTGTGTGACGAGCAAAGAAACAAGACAAAAAAACGTTATTAAAAATATTCACTTGGCCCCCCAATATCTGTAAAGCTCCATTGCCTTTGTATTTGAACTAATGGGAACTAGATGAAAGCAAGAGGCATGCACAGGGTTTAAGAAGTAGTAGCAGTAAGCTTATTTATCTAAAGCGAAAGTTCAGAACTCTAGGACAAGGTTTGGTGTTGACATGCGCATATCGCTAAGTTTTGCAACTTATTTGTGTAGTATGCACTTCACATATGTTTAATTACAGACAATATCAATGAAATACACCAAATACCTCATAAAATCGCATTGATAAACGAGTGCTTCGAGTAAAAAAAAATGCATTTTTTATCTTCGGCAAGTTTATCTAAACAAAAACATAATGTCACACGGGTCTGTCAATTATTATTTTGACACATTAAATTTGCAAATTAAGAAAGAGTTTTCTGTATTTGATTGGTGAAAGGTCCAAATGACGTTCAGAGATTAATTTAAAAAGTTTCTGCTAGAAGCTATGTTTATGGTTGGAAGGTCACGGACATGATTGCCGCGATTTCATTGGACGATCCACACACTTGACAGTCGTGTCAGGATAAACTTTGATCTACTGTGTTGTTTTCAAACGGTGTGAAATGCGTGTGCGAGTTAATTACTTGTTTATTGAAATAATGCCTGGGGCGAGAAAGTTGTTTGACCTTATTAGCAATCGCTCGTGGCGAAAAACAGCGGTCAGTTTTGTTCAATTATCACATTCTGATGAGACGAGTTTGCCACTTTGAGTTGGTCTAGAATGGTAACGTCCAGTCGTGCAAGTGGCGGGCAACCAGATTTGCGAAGGTCACTTGCCCGCACCCAAAATCAACTTGCCCGGGGCGTCGGGCAACCGTATTTTCGGAACCCTTGGTATATAATTTATTTCTTAGAATTGCAAATGTTGGCTTAATATATGCGAATACACAGAATATAAAGAAGCATATAATTAAAAACAACTCTAACAGGTTAACATTTGCTCTTTGCTATGCATTGCTTTATAACAAAATAGTGGGATTTTTTTTTCTTCTGCAGCATTTCATGATACTATGTAATCTTTGTATCCATCTCAGCTTCTTGTTAACTTATTTACTCTTCTTTAATCCTACTAACAGTTTGGCCCAGAGTTGGTACTTGTCTCTTGTGGGTTTGATGCTGCTGTTGGGGATGTAAAGGTAGTTTATGTCCTTTTCTAAAATTATATTCTCTACTGGTTGTGTACCATTCTATACATACACCGGCTACATCACAACTGACGATAAGCCTCTATACTAAGAAGCATTACAGCAAAATATGGCTTTTGCCTACATACGCATAAGCATAACTGCCAACGGATTACTTTATATTTCAATAAATTGTTTATAAATCATTTTGTAACAAATTATTTGTTTGTACGAACACAGGAGTTCATAGTTTAATAAGTAAAACCTAATGCTTTTATTTACCATCATTTTACCGTCTAAACATAACGCTTTCTCTTTCATGACTTTTGAAGTACTTTCATTTCGATTTATAAATAGGCATTATCCTCATTAGCCACGAGCTACTCTCGAGGTAGTGACAAACTATTTAATAAATTATATCGGTCAACTTGTGACAGGTATTGGTCTAATTATGGATCTGACACGGGTACGTATATAGAAACCTGTCAAAATTAGAAGATAGTGGCCAGTCCTCCCCAAAATATAACTTGCAGCAGACGGTATTATTGTTTACACCGCCATTGATTACCGGCATGCCTTGCGCAGAATCGCACAGGTCAATCGCGCAGCGACACATGTCGGACACGATGGGTTGTGTACCAGTTATCGTCATTCACCAGATTTCATCATTATCAATAAAATGCTCGATGTTGTGATTATTTTTTGACCCCACTTTACAATTCGCTATACACTATCATCAGATGGTTGGAGAGGAAAAAATACTTAGAAATGTTAGCATGCACTCTCAATCCAACCCGTTTACCTATATAAATACCGTTATAAACAAAACACAAGCGGGGAAATCATGCGCTAATGCGCATACACAGGAAATTTTCCCTTTAAAATGTCTGACCCTTTACGCTGAACCATTGAATCAATTTTACATGCCCAAAAATGCTAAACACATTTCTGCCAAGGGAGACAACGAGTACTCGTCAATCAATTTAAATTTGCGAACAGTTATTTCCCTTCAAATTATGAACATGGAAAGTGAAGTAAACTACACCCGATGGTTTATTTGAAAAATCATTTTAAATTGTAGATATAACTTTTTTTCTAAATATTAGTTCTGTGTATTCAAATGCAATGGTATATTTATGTTTCAATTAATAACTACGCAAATTTTCATCATCCCAAATATGAGTTATTTGGTATTCAACAGAAGATGACGATAACTAATACATTCAGCTCAGATGACCGGCCCAGTTCAGTCTATATTTAGTAACGGTCACTTGTTACAGATAATAGAAACAATGTAAACACAGAATATTTACGGCAAAGGGGTAAGCTTTACTACCGGCAGAAAATATTTATGCGTTGACTATATTTGGTTTAAATATATTAAAGAACCAGTATAAAAATGACGATATCCGATATACAGCCAGTAAAGATTTTTTATGTGTAAATAAAAGTGTTCAAATATCATTTGAATGATATTGTTTATATTCAGCAATATATTAATTTTAAATTTAGATAAATCAAGTGGTCAACACAACACTAGTATCTTGTTCTTTATTATGCTCCTCTTCGAAGAATGGGGCCGGTCTGTCTGTCAGTCGATCCTGTTTTTGGTTTGTGCTCAATAACTTTAGTATCCCTTGAGAGGATTTTTGCAAAAGTTTCACCACAAGGTGCGGCTCATGGAAAAGCAGCTTGGGATTGTTAATTGCTCATTTGGTCAAAGTTCAAGGTGACTGTTACTATAAATAGAAAATTGGTTTCTGCTCAATAACTTTAGTTTCCCTTGAGGGATTTTTACAAAACTTCACCCCAAGGACGTGGCTCATAGCTTGGGATTGTTTATGGGTCAGTTTATCAAAGGTCAAGGTCACCATAACTATAAATAGAACATTGGTTTTCACTCAATAACTTTAGTTTTCCTTGAGGGATTTTTACAAAACTTCACCACAAGGATGTGGCTCATAGCTTGGGATTGGTATTCGGGTAAGTTTATCAAAGGTGAAGGTCACCATGATTATAAATAGAAAATTGGTTTCCACTCAATAACTTCAGTTTGCCTTGAGGGATTTTTACAAAACTTCACCACAAGGATGTGGCTCATAGCTTGGGATTGTTATTCAGGTCATTTGGTTAAAGGTCAAGGTCAGCATTATTATAAATAGAAAATTGTTTTCCACTCGATAACTTTAGTTTCCCTTGAGGGACTTTTAAGAAACTTCACCACAAGGTGCAGCGCATAGCTTGGGATTTTTCATGTGATTGTTTTTTGCTGTACTTTGGATAGCTTTAACACCAGAGTTATAGTCCTCGAGGGTGGCACATGTTTTACAAACAGCTCTTGTTTAAATATAGTTACAATAGTTTCGCGTTCATCCTTCAAATTGTTTATACTCGTCGGCTTAATAAAATATTTATAAAATATTGATATTAAAATATAAAGAATTGTATATGTTCAGATGGAGATGTTAAGGGAACAAAAATGGGTAAAATTAACAGAAATGCCACCTAGCATAATTTATTCAGGCTTTTAGGTACACCTGCAGCTGCTGTAATAAGCAAAAGCTTCTAATGCATGTCTTATGTTACTCGTAACATTGTAACGTTTTTCTAACTTTTAAAATATTTCTTGTTGTAGTTATTTATTTTATCTAGGGCTAGGGCTAGGATGAGTACTTATATATCAGATAGGGTGGGGTCAGATCGGATAATAACTTGCAGTTGAATATTGGGTCGGAAACTTTCTATTTAACCAGATACCAATGAAAGATGATTATATTATTGAAAGGAAAATGATTGTTACCCAGTATGTATCTGGGGTAATTGAAAAGTTGGTTTACCTTGTGGAAAATGGCTACTTGTCCTAGTCCAATTTTGATCATAGCTGTCTAGTGTGTGGTGCATATTCCTAATCCTAAAAGAGACACATGGCAATCTTGATTTTTAGCTTTACTGATCAAAGATCAGCAGGGCTTATGTCATGGTGCAGTGTCCGTCGTCTGTCCGTCTGACTGTCCGTCCGTAAACTTTTTTTGCGGCGACTACTCGTCTAAAACTTCTGGATGGATTTTCATGAAACTTTACAGAAATGTTGCCCAAGATGTCTAGTTGATCATATCAAAGTGTCAGGTCAGCTGGAAATTCAGGATGGCCACCACGGCTAAAAATGTATTTTAAATTTTTTTTTTAGCGACTACTTCTTGAAAGCTATAAGTGTGTCCTGTTTTAATGGCATGACAGTAGGGTAATTGTGAGGTTTGGTGCACCCTAGAACCAGTTTAAACCACCAGTGGCCTTTGTTGCCACTGACCGTTCCAAGGCGTTAGCCCTATTGTCAACCCTTTTGTGTTTGTGATGTCGTTTGCATTTTTTATTACTTTTGCCTTCTCGTTTGTCTGTTTGCGTGTTTGTTTTTGTGTTTTGTGGTTGACTGTGCTTGAGTGCTGCTTTCCCTGTCCGATATTTGTATCTTTCTTGATATGTGACTTTTCTAAAATGATCAGCATGACATGATATTGGTCCTTGTTGAAAATTATTTTGATTCATATTAAACAGGGTTGTCAACGGCCATCTTTGTTTACATAGAGTTCTTTATAAAAACTTGTAACGACTACTCAGAAACTGCTTGACAGATTTTCATGAAACTTCACAGGAATACTGATCTAGCTATCAAAACCTATCAGTAGAGCTTCAAGGTCATTGACCTCTTGTTTTTAAAAACTCCCAGCATCTCATTAGTTTCTTTACATAACTTGCAATTTTGCAAATCATTATTAAGAATTATTTGTATATATAAGTAACAAAATAACTGTTTTAGATTAAATTTTTAATGATAATAGTTGATTATACTGCACCAATAATATATTTAAAGCTAAGGAAGAATAATAATGATAATGAAGAAAATTTAAAAATCCCAATTTTAATACCTTTTATTTAATTGTATGACTTAAAGTAAAAATGATAATGGTATCCATGCTAATGTTAATGCTAAAAATGATAATGTCTTAAAAATTGTGGCGTGTCCCTTTAACATTGATTTGTGTGTCATTTTAACATTGGTTTCAAAAAAAATAATGAAAATTTTATAATCTTCTATTATTTTATTATCTTCCACATGGCAGTCTTGAAGTTTTAAGAAGAATTTATGCCTTTTATACCTACAAAATTTGGTTAACAAGTGCAATAATTCTGTTTGACAATTATAAGCAAAATTTTGCCCTTCAACATCATTTTCCAATAAATAAGCTAGGTTTTGAAAGTTGAGCATCTGCGTGCTTCGTGTGCACTAAAACTGTAAATTATAAATGCTGATTTTCACTCCTAATTTATTTCTTCAATTTTGATTTCCTGAATTTAAAGGCTGAAATATTCCCCCAAAATTGTTTTAATATAATATCTACTCAGGCCAATAAACTGTTGTTTTTTCCTCATTACAGGGTGAGATGATGGTATCGCCAGTGGCATATGCACACTTTGTACACACGGTGTCTGCTCTAGCCGAGGGAAGGGTCTGTGTTGTACTGGAAGTGAGTTATAGTATAGCTGTAACTAGAGAGAAGCAATAATGGCATTATTATTGTTAAATGTTTAGCTTGACTTTTCAAGTACAAAATAAAGACGAGGTATTTTGGTCCATCCTATTCAGAGTTATGTCTCATTTTCTCAGAAAATGCACTTGAAAGTTTTAATGCAAATTACAATTAATTTGATTCTGTATGACTATGACAAACATAGTGTTTGAATTATGTTTTTCTTGGAAAGAGAACATTAACATTAAAGTTTTTTTCTAGTTGTTGATGATTGGTGTAAAGCTTTTTTTTACTCTAAAACATGTAAAATGATGATAATATTTAGTTGAATGAAGTAGAATGAAGATCAATTTAATATTATTGGTTAAATTAAAACAATAATTGTGGAATTGCCTCATTTCTTGTTCATAAATGTAGTGTTTACAATAGAATTTGCAGCATCTCTGCAGGTGTGAAGTTTCTAGGCCCATTCTGTGTATTTTTATTTAGATGTAAATGGAGAGTGAGCCTGGAATGTTCATTCCTCTTGGTGCCATATAACCTTTTTGTGTTGGTGCGCCGTTATACCTCAATTCAAATTCTGCTTGTTCATAAACATTATGACATTAACCTTTCCATAAGTCAGTGTATAATAACAGAGATTATTGTCCACCCAATGAAAATCATCACATGATATCGTTATTGTAAGCTTTAAACAGCTTTCAACCCGATGTGTCCAGAAAATGACTAGAGGGAATGAATTTCTCAAAGTGTCATCTTTTTGTTTTAAATTTGCAGGGAGGATACCATATCAAGTCGCTATCCGAAAGTGTTGCCCTGACTGTGAGGTCCCTCCTGGGGGACCCATGTCCCCTACTGAGCCCTACCCAGGAACCCTCAGATAGGTAAGATGGTTGCCAACTGGTGGTATGTTGTGTATAAGCTGTTTAGGGACGTATATGCGTGTACTTACCATAGTGCTAGGATTCATCCTGTAGGAAATATAGGTAAAGTATCTGGAACAACTCCATCCAACATTTATGCCAGGTTTCTTAAGATGCCACTAAATGCCTGCATAAACAACCTCTGTATTTCAATTGAATAAACCTTACATGCATAAAACTCACCGAAAAGAAGTATATCACGCCACTTTAAGCATTTTTGTAACAACTGTATATTTTCCAACATGTTCTTTTTTTAATCAATGGTTTCCGCTTGAAATATCTTGCTTAAAAAGAAACTTAGCTCCGCCCATCTCATGACACAAGAAAACAGTATGCAATAACCAGAAATTGTCAGGTGTAATCATGAGTTGGGCTGGCAAAGTGTCAATAAAATTGTTATCATCATCGGACATGGGTCGTGCATCCAACTACCGTTTATTGGGTAGCATGGCAGACACTTAAAAAAAATGACTTTGTCATCGTCTGTCAAACTTAGACCTGCCTGCAACCTAACCTTTGCTATAACTTGAAAAGTATTTGACCTATAGTTCATAAAACGTCCTTATTCCAAGGAATGCTGTAACACATGTCCAATAACTTGTATTTTAGCAGAGTTATGCCCCTTTTCATAAAACTTTAATCTGCAACCTGGCCGAGCTCTTAACTTGGCAAAATATTGACCTATTGTCATGAGCATTTATACAGTTCTTCTTTGTCGCTTTTTTTTTCAATGCAGAGTTATGCCCCTTTTCATAAAACTTAATAAATGTTTCTGCTCCGTTATTCATAAAGGATTGCACTCTCTGTTTTGAAACTGTATAGTTAGATTGTCCTTGCTGAGTGGGGAGTGACATAAGTTTTCCTTGCAACACTCTTCTAGTACTTATAAGAAAAAGCAAATTTAGGCATATTTTAAAATTGCCATTGTAAGGAGAGAGCACTTATCAATGTTTTGTTCCACTGGTTAGTGGTGAGAATTTTGGAGGATGTGGCGGCGATCATACCCAGGGGAATTCTGAGTGTCTCCATCCATAGAAGCAACATTTATGTCTAATTCCTCGGGGACTACAATATACTCAATAACATATATGCCAGAGTACACCAGACATTAGTGTGCTAGGTACCGATTAACTAAAATGCAGTCATAAGTGTGTTTTCGGGTACCAGTAGATTATAATTTATTTAGATGTAGATGGAGAGTGGCCTGGAATGTTGGTGCGCCATTATACCTCTGCTTACCAGGTACCAGGCTAATTTGTCCTCCCTCTAACACACTCATGAAAGGTAATACGTTGACTTGCAAAATAAGTTGGAAACCGATTACAAAGGTGGTGGATGCTGGACTAGGTACCGATCTGACCCAATTAAACCACTGGAAGTATCCTGTATCTGAAGTAATGCCATGATTGGGTGTTGTTTCAGTGTGACCGAGAGTATATTGAACGTGATAAAGGTCCTAACCCCATACTGGAGATGCCTTGCATACCAGCCGGACCTCGAGGAAGACATAGACTGCGAGTATAAAGGCGTGGATATTGACCCTCCCAGGTAATGCTAAGGAATTACAAAATGAGGTTCTCAATCCTGTGAAAGTGAAAAACGAGAGATTTTAGGAGATTTTATTGAGTTTGACATATATGAATTCAGAAACAGACTTTTTTTCATTTAAGCACAAACCTGCCATTCTTTGTGAATTTTCAAGTGTGTCTCATGTCTATTGCATGTGTGTGTATGTTTGCCGTTATTCTGCCATACAATTTATGTAATATTTGTGCCATATAATCAATGGTTAATATTATGCAAAAAAATTTGCTTTGAACTGGTCTAATATTTAATATTAATATATATTCCAGTATATTCCATTGCAGGGAATTTATATACATTAATTTATCGAAAACAACTCTGCTTTTCGAAAAAAAAATTATTTTACAGCCTACACTTTTGCTTCGCTCTTGCCATAGCATGGACATAAACATGCTATTCTTATGGGACTTTCTAAAATGATCAGCATGACACAATGTTGGCCTTGTCGAAAATCATAAATTTGTTTTCCTGAAGAAGGTCAGGGGACCGAAAATTTGAGAAGCAGAGTTGTTTTCGATAAATTAATATTAATGATTACAAATATGCAAATTATGCAGAAAAACTACTTCTTGTAGACCAATAAGGTTATCTGAATTGATCACGAGTGCTGAAAAGCCTGATCTTACACATTGAGGCAGATAAAAGTCACGCACATCAACAATGACGTCGATAACGTCATCAGTTGGATGACATCATTGTGTAATAAACATTGAAATCATCAGAATATTATTAATCTAAACATTAATTGCAGGAAGGGAGCAATGTTTATGACCAAGGTGTATTGCAGGGAGCATAAGGTGTTTATGCCATTTGAGACCTGCCTAAGGATTTATCGATGTCATTATACAACCATGAATATATATTGTGGGGAGTGAGAGGTATTTTTTACTCATGCCACCAAGCCCAAGGAATATTGGTTACTATATATGTAATTCGATCCTGAACATATATTGCAGGAAGCATACTGTGTTTATGGTACAGAAGATCAAACCCAAGAAAATATTCCTCACAACGTATTGTGTTTGTGACACGGAAGATCGAACACAAGGAATATTTATTGTTATACACATAATGTGATTATAACCCTACATTGCAGGGAGGGGGTGGTGTTCATGACACCGGAGACCAAGCCCAAGGAGTATTCCCTGTCCTACACATATCCGTATGATATAGAGGAGGAGTTCAGGAAAGCGGAGAGTAAATGGGACGTCACTATCGATGCTCTCATTGCCGAGACTTCACTCAACGTTCCATCTCATAGGTGCGTTAAATTACCGTTATTTTTTGGGAATAAACCACGTTCCATCTCATAGGTGCGTAAAATTACCGTTATTTTTTTGGAATAAACCCCAATCTTGCATATTGTAAATGCAAAATTAACCTTTTGAATTCAAAGAAGAAAACATGTCATCTGGGTTTAGCGCCACCTTAAAGGTATAGGGGGGAAAATGATCTGAGAACATGTTTTTTTGCTTGTCAGTTGATTTTTAGTTTGTCTGTTAATAAAAAATTAGTGAGGTCTGCATTCCTGGTTAAAGTTTTGTATGTATCTTGTATCTTGAAAACTACTTCACATAGTGCATTGACGCTTCACATTAGATAAAATCATAGAGCCAGGTTTTATAACTCATGTTTTTATTTTAACAGAATTATGGCACCTTTTATACTAAGAAAAAATTGGTTGAAGTTTTACTGTCCAACCTTTTTTAGTTTCATGCTTCCGCCAGCTGAAGCACAAATATTATTTCTTAAACCTTCAATAGATAGACAATATATCAGGTGGGAAGCAGAGTGGTCTTTAGCTCCGCCGTCCACTTATCATAGCAACACATGACAACGGAAAGTAGTACGTCATTTTCCGTCAACGTAAAAAAAAAGTGAAACGGCCGCCATTTTCTTTTTTTTAAACGCGTAATCTGGAAGATAGTAACAAGTTTACATGATTAAAATTTCAGTTCCACTTTAAGTTTCGTCATCTTCAGCTGTATTGACTTTTAGATGCTTTACTGCGCGAGAAATTGTGAGATTCACCCATTTAAAATTTCGAAGCGAGGGGAAATAACTCGTAAGAGATGCCATTGTTAAAATGCGTTTAAAAATGGTAGCACTTGTGTTCTTTTCTAATGAAATACAAGGAGATACCTAAAATATGTTGTTTAAGCTTAAATAGTACATGACGTGTACTACATGTTACGAACATCATGGTATTTTTTTATCAAAATTACACGCTAAAACGATTAAATTTTCGACTCGGCACTGTCGGTCAAAAAATATAACGAGTGTCACTGTCAGTCATTGAACGTCTACAGGTGCGTATTCGGTGAAGGGGCTCACGCTAAAATCTGAAAAGTAGTCTGTAGCCTATATTTAAAAAGGTTGACCGCTGTTCAACTTCTCGGTGTGCATTTTGATGGCCAATCTGGAATGATGGTGGCCACCCCCGCTGGTGTGTTAATGTTTTTTTTATTTATTTTTTATTGGCGAGCATCACCATATGCAGCCAATTTTGAAATCTAAATACTAAAACAAAGCTGCAGTCCAATTTATTTGGTTATCCCTCACCGGCCCCTCCTGCCCGTCACCACCACCATCACTCACCCCACCCATAAACAAAATAAAAAGGCGGATCTGGTCAGGGTAGGTGTCTCATTGGAATCTGGGAAACCGCCCTACTCCTACTTCTGCTTATTAAACATGCTCGGAGAATAGACTTCGATATAGGAGGATTTATGTCCCCTTACGATGGACGAGGCTAATTGGAAATGACAAACTAACTGAGGAAATTCAGTGGCGCCATTGAGTCTTGAACCCGGATCCTGTGCTTTTAAGTGCACCACACTGTCCACTACAGTCTACACTGACACTTGACAAAACAAATATAACGGCTTAATATGTCAAACTAGTATAGACATGGAAATATCAGTTTCCAGACTGTAATTAGTGGGAAGCGGTCACTAAGTCGACCTTGAACTAGAAGTGTGTTCCATCATCCATGAACACTTGCTTCGCCTGCTGACAGTGCTGTTTGCTTATTTCCAAGGTTAGGTTGCAGGTTAGGCTGATAAACAGGGTTCGACACTAACAGTGTCCCAGGATCCCGAGGATCCCAGATTTTCAGGTGGGATCCCTGCTTCTAGAAGCTGGGGATTCCACTGGGAACCCTGATTTTGCCGGCAGGTTCTTAATAACAACACACTTGATAGATTATTTAATCGAAAATCCCCCAAAAATCGAACACACAAATTGTCCGAAAAGGTAATTCAGTTTGCCTTTCATTCAGCCTCTATTATCGAGGATCCCTAATATTAATCGCTCTGGCTAGGCGCTTATTAGGCCAGACTAAAATTCTCTTTATGTGGGATCCCTAATGCACCCAGATGCACAAAGTAGGGATTCCAGTCGGATCCCAGACAAAAAATGTTAGTGTCGAACCCTGATAAATAGGGCATAACTCTGCCATAATGAAGGTCAGAGGTATTGCACTAACAACATTCCTTGAGATGAAGATGTGTGTGAAGTTTCATGAACATAGTTAAAATACTTTTCAATTGATGACCAAGGTTAAGTTGCAGGTTAAAGCATGACGGACGGACGACGGACAAAGTGATCGATAAGTGTCTGCCATCCTAAGCAGTTGACACAAAAATAAGTGTTCAGTTCTCATGTAAATATATCCGTCATGCGGATATTTTTTATGCACTCTTCAACCCGATGAATTTTACTTGACCAGGCTAGACCAGTGACATTTGCTTTATCAGACGTGTACCGCTAAGTACAGCAAAACATGTTTCGAGATGCTAATTTCAGTGCTTGATGTACACTTCAAGATTGCCATCATCGGCCCATGTGTCACTTTAATTACAAAAGATCTATTTCAAAAGCTTGAATAAACAATAAATAGATTAAAATGACCTTGTGTTCCCAAAAGGCAGTTTTTCAGTTTCAGATACATGACTGTACGAAAATGGAAACTTTTTTTTTTTACATAGATCCAACTCAGAACCAAAGAATAAATAATACAATATTTTATTTATATTATATTTATAAACTTAACATCTATTAAATACTACAATCAATCGTCATATATAGCCTAAAATATGTTAAAATGATATTAAACACCAAAAGTTTTTTGAATGTGAGCATTTGGTGTTTTTTAACAGCTTTACACATTGTATAGCGAGTCTCTGTGAGGTATAATTATGTTCATTTTTTCATTCTTTAAAAAAATAACGTCTGCTCAGTCCTCGGGATTGCCAAATTGAAGTCACCATCATGATCACCATCATGATCAGGCGAACACATCTCAAGCGGGATACGCAGTAACAAGTATACACTGTAACGCCGAAGAAAAATTAACCGCGTTTCTGATTTGGCCTAATTAAATTAATATATTTCCTGGAGTTTAGAATCTTGCGATCACATTATAGTCCACTTATTTGGTTAAATCCACGTCTTTCAGGGTTGCATTGGTATTTGAAGAACGAAGGGCATCTGGAAACCAGATGATGTGTCTCTGAAATGAACAAAACAAGTTGTTAAAAAGGATGGTGGTGAAAAATATATAAGCCATATGATATATGCATGGAATTTCACTTGAATCGACAGAGTGTCCTGTTATTTTTAAAGGAAATTTAACTTGGGCTGTCGTATATACCGTATTTCCTCTAACAGTAGCTCCCGGGCGCTATGGAAAGTGCAAAGAGAGGCGCTACTATTATGATACAAATTTTCAATATATTTCACCTCCTTTCCCCCCCCCCCCCCCTGAGTATATTACTGTTATCACTCTGCATCTATATAATACACATTTCCGTCAAACTTGACGATTACAAAACAGGTTGGTTGCGTATGAATTAAATAATAATAAAAGATAATTTGTATTGATAATGGTAGCGCTTTAAGGTTTATATCATAGACCATACTGGTGTCGAAGGTAAAAAACTCCCGTAATCAAATCCATTAGCGGTAAAAACAGTGTATGTTTTTTAGGAACTTTTAATTTAATCAAATCCATTTTTGAAGACGATACGGTTTCTTAAAACAGATGGGGGCGCTTCTATTAGGGAAGGCGCTTCTTATAGAGGAAATACGGTATTAATATATAGGTAAATTGACATCACAGAGAAATGTGAACATTGTATGGGTTTTGTGTGATAAATAGAATCTTACAAAATCATCTATTATTTTTTAAACTCTTCAGCAAACATTATTTGATGCTCGACAAGCCGCGCATTGTATATTTTTGCCAACACGTTTAATAAATCCGCACTCGATCATGGAAGATCAGCTATTATATCCGCCGAGAAATAAATATTTAATCATTATTCTCCCATCACTGCTAAAATCAACAAAATATTTTGAAGTATATAATTTTTTATGTCATACATAGAATGAAATATTACATTTTCATATCGTGCCCGGCCTTCGCCCAAATATAAGCTCTCGGGCAGATATTTGCATCTCGGGGCAATACAGGATGAGATATGGATTGAATGTTGTTAAACGGCTCATCAGCACAGTATAGGTTATTTAGAGCCGCCCCAGAGAGAGGGGAAGGATACATAGGAATCTGGGAACTGTGCCCTACCCTTATTATCAAAAAGATTCCTATTGTTCCTTAACGTGTTCTGAGGATAGACCGATACACGGGACCGCCCGGTTTACGTCCCCATCCGAAGGACGAGGCTAAGGGAAAGTGTCTTTCCCAAAAACACAGCGACGGAAAGGATGAGATATGAAATGCCTGTATATTATTCTCTATAATTATAGTATAACTGTATAATTTATATATTATTACTAATTGCTGATATTATTGCAACAATCATATATTTAAACCTGTGGTAGAATAACGAAGACAAATAACACATCTAAATTTTATTTAATTATATGCAAGCAGTTTTATAATGAAATTGATACTGGACTAATAAACTAATACTAATGTTCGACAAAATCTTCAAGATTGCCACATGTCCCTTTAAAGTGACCTATTATTTGTAATTTAACTGGGGCGGTCTTTAAGAATATCGCTGTAAACTGTCAACATCACAGAGAAACTTTCATGTTGTATCATCGTGTATCCATTGTTTTATGTGATAGAATTTTACAATATCTCAATAAAAAAAACAAAAAAGTAAAGTATCCCAATGAGCTGGGACAATTATACTTATAGTTAGGCAAAAAAAAGAAATTGTGTTTTTGTAACCTGACCAGACTCCCTTATCACTCCTCTTTTTTTTTTAAAGTAGCTATCCCGCCAAATAACTACAAAATTACACTAGAAAACCGTTTATCGAAACTCTATCCAGGTGTTCAGGTCATATAACAATGTATATGTGCCGATCAAAAGTATAGGTTTATTAATAGGTTCTTAGAATACCCGTGATTGAATATCCGTAAAATGATGGTAACTCTTAATTCGACTCTCCAGTTTTGGGGTTTGGTCCGGCTGGTTAAAGGTGTTTATACTGTGTATGTAGATTTTGGATTCTCAAAATATGTAAGTTATATATATACTTTGTCATCAGTACGTTTAGAAACAGTGTACATAATGTTTATAAAATCTGACTTGTTGGCGGGATGGCTACTTTAATGAGAATAATAAAAAAATCTGTACAAATCGGGTTCTGCCACTCAAATAAATCATGTTTCTCAAGCTTATTAAAATCTTCATTTATAAAAACCACGTTAAAGAACCATAGAAATGTATTCCCGAATTTCCCTCTATGGAGTGGCTCGAAATGTTAACATTTTCTAGTAAGATAGAGTAGCTTAGGTACATTCTTTAAATTCCACACTCTGGGGTGGCTCGAAATATTGCCATATCATAACATTAGCTTAATTAACCTATATCACAGGGGTCAAATATATTTAAGTTTATAGCTTTAGCTTACCCAGGGCTAGGCTCAGTCTCAGAGATGGAACATGGAGATGCCACTTGACAGAAGGTGGCAACATCTGCAAAGATCCCTGAAAGAAAAATCAATTGTTGTTTTTATACATGTACAGTAGATGTGTTAATCCTTTACAGTTCTGCTGTAGCTACATGCAAACTTTGATGTGGGGGGGGGGGGGGGGGGGGTGCCTGGGGTGTGGTAGGTGAAGGGGAGGTGGCAACGGTGCATTTCTGTTTGGGGACAAGGCCATTTATTTTTGGGGAACATTGTCCGTTATTGGTAGTATTTTTGGGGAACAATGCCAAGGGAACATAATAATACAAATAAATGGATTTTTTTTTGGAGAACAAAGCAAACTATTTTTGGGGAACAATTTTCAGTGAACATAGACCCTACTGGGAGGGTCTCATCATAGAAATAATACATCAGTGCTATATTATTATTAAATTTTAACGGAGACAGTACCGAGTAATGTACATACCTTTCATCCTTTGTTTTGTTTATGTCTGTCGGTGTCCCTAATCGAGGCGAACGCGACATGACTCATGTGGTCTACATGACATGACCTTGACTCGGGCTTGAGTAGTATTTTTAGTAGCTGTACATGTTCTACAAGTATTTGTTACATCATTAAACCGTAACAATAGTTAACACATGCATAGTCTATTTGCTCATTAAATCCTGGAATTGTGAAGTATTCACTTGCAATTATCCACAGTTCATTCAACCGTAAATCAACACAACAAATTACAGCCGACTAGGCCTACAGTACAGTATAATAAGCGCCTAGAGCTGCTGATTTTTACCGTAAACATGCTAAAGGAAAGGCAGAAAAAGTGTTTAAAGGTTGACTTACCGACATTTTATCCGGGGCAGGAAATAACTATGTCCGGGAGTAGAAAATATTCATGTTTTACATTTCTGTTATTGATTTTCAGTTTTGCTTATTTAGCTTGTAGCCGCCATTTTGAATAATATGTATTTTGAGTGACAAAAAAGGGTGACCATCTTTCAAAACGGTCTCAAAAAATGGGTAGTCATGAATTTTACCGAAATTTTCAGGAAAGGTAGTAGAGGTACTGATCTATCATTCCTGTTAGTTTAAGCCAAATTGGTGACTACACATTTTTTGTGACCGTTTCAAAAAACTCAAAATTTCCAATCTTTACATTTGAACAGTGATTTAGGCTATGCAAAATGTGCCAATAGTAGTCAAGACGAATGCTATGGGAATGTTTAACGTATAAACTTACTTTATTCATTGTCTGTGTTGTTTTTGCATTCAAAATTGGCTTAAGCTACTGTTTTTTAAAAGACAACTGCAATTTCCGCGTAACTGCACGTGAGTGCAAATTGGGACTACTTCCTGTTAAAACACTTGAAATTCAAAAGTGAGTTATGCGGTGTGTGCGAGTGAAAAGCTTTAGCTGCTGCTGCACTGTATAGACAATAGATACAATAGATAGACAGGTAAACAGTTATCATAATTAAATATATTGTCCATAGTTAGGTGTTTTGTGCATTTTTGTTCGATATTTCAGAACGTGCCTGGTATACGATCCCGGAATGAAAGAACATAAAGCACGAAATAATCCAGGGTGAGTGCATTTATCATATCCAGTATAAATTGTCTAGAGTTAAAAGTAGTAAATGCCTTTCAGTTCCATCTTTCTTCATCCTATGAAATAAGCCAGGGGTGTAGCTGGGTGCATTTGCAAGTTACGCCTTTTGGTAATGTGTCGAAAGGTAAGGAGGAAGGGGATCCTTTATGCTGATGGGGGTCTGCATAAATAAAATGATAATATGGATGTAAAATCGTATGTTTTGGGCAATTTTTAAAGAAAACATTTCGGACTTTCGGTCTAATTTATATAACACTAATGTCATACAGATTTGAATCCAACTTGTGTAACCCTGCATGAACAATATCCCCATCATCTTTGAGGTTACAGTTTGCAATCTAAAAAATATCCATATGAGTTATTGAATGAATCTAGATCAGCTTTCAAAACTTTCAAGTCTTGGGAAGTTTTCATTTGAATTTCCTCCACAAAGATAAAGGTAAGCTACATGTGTTTGCATGTGTATGTTTAACAGTAACTTTACCATGTCACCCCAGTTTGTGCAGAAGATGCATGTTTTTGCATTTTTGTTTCAGGCACCCAGAGAAGCCAGAGCGAATCTCTCGTATTTACAACAAACATCAGGAATGGGGCCTACTGGAACGGTGCTTACAGTTAAAGGTAGGCTGCCTCATGTAAACAGTTAAATGTAGACTGCCTCATGTAAACAGTTAAAGGTAGGTTGCCTCATGTAAATAGTTAAATGTAGACTACCTCATTTAAACAGTTAAAGGTAGGCTGCCTCATGTAAACAGTTAAATGTAGACTGCCTCATGTAAATAGTTAAAGGTAGGCTGCCTCATGTAAATAGTTAAATGTAGACTACCTCATTTAAACAGTTAAAGGTAGGCTGCCTCATGTAAACAGTTAAATGTAAACTGCCTCATTTAAACAGTTAAAGGTAGGCTTCCTCATGTAAATAGTTAAAGGTAGGCTGCCTCATGCAAACAGTTAAAGGTAGGCTGCCTCATGCAAACAGTTAAAGGTAGGCTACCTCATGTAAATAGTTAAAGGTAAGCTGCCTCATGTAAACAGTTAAAGATAGGCTACCTCATGTAAACAGTTAAAGTTAGGCTATCTCATGTAAACAGTTAAAGTAATCTGCCTGATGTATACAGGTACATGTAGGCTGACCCATGTATTAACAGTTAAAGATAGGCTGCCTCATGTAAACAGTTATAAAAGGTAGGCTTCCCCATGAACTTAAAAATGACTTTGAAAATGGTTAAATTTATCTCATGTAAACAGTTAAAGGTAGGCTTCCCCATGAACTTAAAAATTACCTTGAAAATGGTTAAATTTATCTGAATAATGTAAACTTTGTATACATGTTGATTTCACAACTATGGAGTTTGGAGTCATTAGATCAAAGGTCAAGGTATGATTAACTTGTGATATATAGCTAGTGACTGGGCAGTCCAGACTGATGTGTCTATTCTCCATATTTGTAAAAGTGCCAGATGAACCTTTCGATAGTAATGGAAGTATTACCTCAGAATCATTTGTTTTTCTTCCTTTGGGAATGGCTCTAGATAAGTAATGTAATGTGTTGAACAACAATTATTTTAGTTTTTCTTAATATGAGCCTTCTCTGACCCTAAAAGCATTTTTTGTGGCTTTTTAATACACAGCCTGATGAAATATTGTGAAAAGGGCTGGTAAGGTCAGAGAAGGCTCGGATTAAGTTCTACCCACCACCTCCTCCTTCTCCATTTGTTGCAAACTCACAGAGAAGACTCCAGTATTTTACAGATGCATGGATGTATCAGTTAATTGTAATCAGTTAATTGTAGCCATACCCTAAAGCACCCTGTTGTTTTTGTTTTTGTTTTAAATCAGTTGAAAGGGAATTTGAAGCATTTTTAACACAAATTTGGGTATGTACGCTTGCCATGACAGCAAGGTAGCACCATGGTGAAATGGTTAGCATCACGGCTTAGTAACCCAGGGATCGTGCATTAAATCCCAGTCAGGACCAAATTCAGGCTAATCATCGAAACATTTGAAAAGTATTTCCTACCTTACCAGTCCTTCAGATGAGACGAGGTCTGCTTGCTATAATTTCCAGGGCAATACAGCGAGGATAAATAGAGAATATTATGTCAGTGCCTTTTACTATCAATTTTATTACGCGAGGCTTTAATAGAAAACGAAGAATGGCAAGGCTCTGCTTCGTTTTCGGGCCAAGCCAAATAAACTTGATAGTAAAAGGCACTGACATAATATTCTATTTATCATGTAGATTATCCACATTTTCTGTATGAATTACTATTGTTATCTATTTCGCAGAATATTATGCTTATCGAGGACGCCACCATGTTGTTGATTTTTAGCTCTTCTGATCAGAGATCAGCAGAGCTTATGCCGTGGTGCGGCGTCCGTTGTCCGTCTGTCCGTAAAGTTTTATTTGTAGCGACTACTCCTCTGAAACTACTGGATAGATATTTATGAAACTTTACAGAAATGTTGCCCATGAAGTCTAGTTGATCCTAGCAAAAATTCATGTTGATGTGAAATCCAAGATGGCCACCAAAGCTAAAAATAGATTTTTAAAATACAAGTTTGTAGCGACTACTTCTTGAAAACTATAAGTGATACTGATATGGGACTTTTTCTAAAATGATCAGCATGACATGATGTTGGTCGTTGTCAAAAATCGTTTTGATTCAACGTTAAACATGGCTGCCAGCGGCCATCTTTGTTTACATAGAGTTATATAGTAAAAACTTGTAGCGACTACTCCTCTGAAACTACTTGGCGGATTTTCATGAAACTTTACAGGAATGTTGCTCAGATCAGCCAGAAATTCAAGATGGCCGCCACAGCTAAAAATAGATTTTTAAAAAATAAGTTTGTAGCGACTACTTCTTGAAAACTAGAAGTGATATTGATATGGGACTTTTTCTAAAATGATCAGCATGACATGATGTTGATCTGAGTCGAACATTATTTGGATTCGACGTTAAACATGGCTGCCAGTGGCCATCTATGTTTACATAAGAGTTATATAGTAAAAACTTGTAGCGACTACTCCTCTGAAACTACTTGACGGATGTTCATGAAATCATCCTAGCAAAATTTCAGATCAGCCAGAAATTCAAGATGGCCGCCACAGCTAAAAATAGATTTTTAAAAAATAAATTTGTAGCGACTACTTCTTGAAAACTGTAAGTGATATTGATATGGGACATTTTCTAAAATGATCAACATGACATGATGTTGATCCTTGTCGAAATTTATTTCGATGCAACTTTAAACATGGCCGCTAGCGGCCATCTTTGTTTACATAGATTTATATAGTAAAAACTTGTAGCGACTACTCCTCTGAAACTACTTGACACATTTTTATGAAACTTCACAGGAATGTTGCTCTTGATGTCTAATTGATCCCAGAATATTTTTAGGTGGGCCGGAAATTCAAGATGGCCGCCATGGCTAAAAACAGATTTTTAGCAATGATCAGAGATCAGCAGAGCTTATGCCGTGGTGCGGCGTCCATTGTCTGTCTGTCCGTCCGTCTGTCCGTCTGTCCGTCCGTAAACTTTTATTTGTAGCGACTACTCCTCTGAAACTACTGGATGGATATTCATGAAACTTTACAGAAATGTTGCCCATGAAGTCTAGTTGATCCTAGCAAAAATTCATGTTGATGTGAAATCCAAGATGGCCGCCAAAGCTAAAAATAGATTTTTAAAATACAAGTTTGTAGCGACTACTTCTTGAAAACTCTAAGGGATATTGATATGGGACTTTTTCTAAAATGATCAGCATGACATGATGTTGGTCCTTGTTGAAAATCGTTTTGATTCGACGTTAAACATGGCTGCCAGCGGCCATCTTTGTTTACATAGAGTTTTATAATGAAAACTTGTAGCGACTACTCCTCTGAATCTACTTGTCGGATTTTCATGAAACTTAACAGGAATGTTGCTCTTGATGTCTAATTGATCCTAGCAAAAAATAGATTTTTAAAAAATAAGTTTGTAGCGACTACTTCTTCGAAACTGTAAGTGATACTGATATGGGACTTTTTCTGAAATGATCAGCATGACAAGATGTTGAGCCTTGTCTAAAATTATTTTGATTCGACATTAAACATGGCTGCCAGTGGCCATCTTTGTTTACCTAGAGTTATATAGTAAAAACTTCAACTTGTAGCGACTATTCCTCTGAAACTACTTTACGGATTTTCATGAAACTTCACAGGAATGTTGCTCTTGATGTCTTATTGATCCTAGCAAAATTTCAGGTAGATTAAAATAGATTAAAATAGATTTAAAAAAATAAGATTGTAGCGACTACTTCTTGAAAACTATAAGAGATATTGATATGGGACTTTTTCTAAATGATCAGCATGACATGATGTTGGTCCTTGTCGAAAATCGTTTTGATTCGACGTTAAACATGGCTGCCAGTGGCCATCTTTGTTTACATAGAGTTATATAATGAAAACTTGTAGCGACTACTCCTCTGAAACTACTTGAGGGATTTTTATGAAACTTCACACGAATGTTGCTCTTGATGTCTAATTGATCTTAACAAAATTTCAGGTCGGCCGGAAATTCAGGATGGCCGCCATGGCTAAAAATAGATTTTCAAAAAATAAGTTTTGTAGCGACTACTTCTTGAAAACTATAAGAGATATTGATATGGGACTTTTTCTAAAATGATCAGCATGACATGATGGTTATCCGAGTCGAACATTATTTTGATTCAATGTTAAACATGGCTGTCAGCGGCCATCTTTGTTTACATAGAGTTACATAATGAAAACTTGTAGCGACTACTCCTCTGAAACTACTTGACGGATTTTTATGAAACTTCACAGGAATGTTGCTCTTGATGTCTAATTGATCCTAGCAAAATTTCAGGTCGGCCGGAAATTCAAGATGGCCGCCACGGCTAAAAATAGATTTTCAAAAATCAAGTTTGTAGTCACTACTTCCTGAAATCAAAATCAATCAGTAGAGCTTCAAGGTCATTGACCTCTTGTTTAAAAAAAAGTTTGTAGCGACTACTTCTTGAAAACTGTAAGTGATACTGATATGGGACTTTTTCTGAAATGATCAGCATGACAAGATGTTGATCCTTGTCGAAAATTATTTTGATTCGACATTAAACATGGCTGCCAGTGGCCATCTTTGTTTACCTAGAGTTATATAGTAAAAACTTCAACTTGTAGCGACTACTCCTCTGAAACTACTTGACATTTTTTTATGAAACTTCACAGGAATGCTGATCACCTAGCTATCAAAATCTATCAGTAGAGCTTCAAGGTCATTGACCTCTTGTTTGTTTGTTTTATGACGTCGGATAGCATTACATACATGACATCAGATAACGTTACGTACAATAAATGGTGAAGGATTCCGCATTGATTTGCTTTATTGGTCAGTGCCTAATAAAGCAAAATTTATTAGGTCACCCCTTTATTAGGCAGAAAAGTGCGTAATAATTATCTGCATGATAAATAAGCGTTTATACATGCCGTGACAGCAGAAATATACTTTTGTCCATACCAAGTTGATTTACGTCCTTAGTGACCTCCTTGTCTAGTAGTGGGCATCATAACCATAAAATCAAATTCTAGATAAACTTTGGATGTTGTCACTGTTAAATTACACATAGACTTTCAGTAAACGTGAAAAAAGTGTCACTTCTAGAAAATAGTGTGATGAGAAGGGAATCAAAACCATTTGCAGTAAACATTTGCCAGAGAAGGCCCCAAAACACAGATACCCACTTTCACACCTTTTATAGGTCGGATTAGTCATGGTTTGTAAAGTTGATATATTTATGCATTTCAGAGCCGACTGGCTGAACATCAAGAATTAGAATTAGTACATAGGTAAGTCAGAAATAAGACTTACTGATGACCAGGAACTAGAACTGATAAATCAGACGTGATCATTGAATAATTACCAGGAACAAGAATTAGTACATATGTATGTCAGAAATGATCACTTAGTGATAACTGAATTTAATTTATTATTAATTATGAAAATCAATTAAATATTTTTCCTTAACAATAACTAAATAATTAAGTATATCCATCCATCCATCCATCCATCCACTGATACTGCAGCACCCCCTCACGGGGATTATGTGCAGGAGTATAGTGCAGAATAGTGCAGAATAGTGCAGTATATTGGTTATAACAGTACTGTAGTTTAGTGATTATCTGTTGTTTAAGACTGACAAAGGGAATAGAGAGTATTATAGTTTATTTCCATTATTATATTACATAATATGTTTAATCTGAGGTTAACAGACATAATTGTTCAATGTATCACTCGTCAATGATTGGTTAAATTTTAAAATCAATTACTTGTTCATGATTTCATCCATTTTCGACTTTTGTGCCAAATACATTACACAATTTATTTACGTTTTAGTGGTCAGCTCATCCAAGAGCTGATTAACAGTGAGAAGCTGTGTGTTGAGGGTCTTCACACTCTGCAAGACACATACACACTCCCTGGAGAAAAAGTGCCAACATACTTTTGTAATGTGAGGAATGAGCCTCACTTTTGTAGAACCTCACTTTTGTAGAACCTCACAAAATGTTCTTTCTAAGTAAAGTCAAGTTTTTTGAAACTTTGATACTCATCCCAAATATGATTTGGGCATATTTGGAAAGGGTACATTTTTTCTATATTTATACGAGGGGTGTTTCAGTTGTAATGCAATTCGGTTTGTAAAATTTTATTTTCAAGCGATTTTACATCAAATTTCATTTATAAACCTTCGAAATACTCTCCTTTTGCCTTTACACATCGTTTTAGTCTTTTAATCCAGTTTTGAATACTTTCTGTAGTCTTCATGGGTTCCCTTTTAAGGTACTGGAACACCGCAGATCCGAGTGAGTTTTTGGACGAGTAGCGCTTTCCAGCAAGGAAGGAGTTCATCTTTGGAAATAGGAAATAGTCACAGGGTGCTAAATCTGGGGAATAGAGTGGGTGATCTAGGACTCACACTTTTTTTTGGTCCTCACAAGTTCAGCTTTGTGTGCAGGAGCATTGTCATGTAATAAATGGACACCCCTTATGCCAGTCCTCGGACGACGTTCCTTGAAGTACTTTTCAAGTTTCTTTAATACAACGTTCTTGTAAAACTTAGCAGTAACACTTCTGCCTTTAGGAACTGGAATTTGAATAGCTGGACCATGAATTGAGAAGAAAATGGCATACAAAACTTTGCGTGTTGTTTGTGTTCTCTTTGCATTTCCATTTCTAGTCGCCCATACTCGGTTGTCACACTTTCGCTTAGGTTCAAAGAAATGTACCCATGTTTCATCACCAGTAATGATGTTAGAAAACTGTTTAATGTCATATTTTGGATACATCTTCAATAAACATTTGGCTTTTTTCACGCGGTCACGTTTCTGGTCATCAGACAGTAAATGTGGAATCCATCTTGCGCATATTTTAGTAAGGTTTAGCACTTTCTTCAGAATAAAATGAACCCGTGCTGTTGAGATGCCGATCTTTGAGCTAACTGCCGAATGGTCAGTCTTGCATCTCCTTTAATTAATTCCTGGATTTTATGGACAATTTCCTTGCAACTCGTCGTCGACCACATTTTGGCTTGTCTTCTAATCCATTATTTCCAGATTTGATATGCACAATCCACCTGGTAACAGTGCTATATGATACTTCATCACTTCCATAAATGTCACAAATCTCATTATGTATGGTCTTGGCAGGTATTTTCAGACAAACTCTCCCTTTTATATATGTCCTAATTTTTAGCCATTTTTCTGACATTTACCAACAATATTTATACACAGTGGTATGAATGGACCTGCTATAAAGAGCTTGTTTTAGGAAATTACTGGATATTTTTCAACACAATTTCGTGCACATGTAGTTGAAAGCTAATCTGACACAATAACAGTTTTTTATGAAATAATCGCACGTATTTTTCGTGATACACGTGGAATTGCATTACATCTGAAACACCCGTCGTATACATTTTATAAAAACAGGAATTATACAGATTTCAACATTAAATTATAAAAATATGAAAAAAATCTTTAAATCTATATTTTCAGCTTTGAAAAAGACTTGACTTTATTATAGATAGCATTACCCAGAACATCCTAGCATTAGCCAGTCTATTATCTCCCTTGCCTGTTACTTAGCCATGGTATATTATCTCCCTTGCATGTTACTTATTATTCAAGACCTACAAATATTTTGTTTCGTCACAGCCCAGAGCATATACAGTTTATGAGTGAACTAGAGCAAAAAGATATACTCAAGATGAAAGAATTACAGAGCAAGTTAAATTCTATATTTTTATGTAAAGTAAGTTGTTTCCACTTGTTTGCACTGTTTGTAAATTATTGAAACTATATAAGGGTAATGTACATAACATCCATCTCTGGTTTGAATTCTGCTGTGGGTATCTGATTTGTTCGAATTATATTCGAAAGCAGTATTTATATAAGCACTTTTTAATACCCGGATTCAGGACATTTTTAGTATACAGGATTATGAAATGAGACTAAATCTCGTAAATTCATTGCCGTCTTAAAATTTGCGCAAGTTTTCAGCCACCATTTTTGTTAAAAAAAAAAACACAGAGATTTCTCAAATAAATAATTATAACAGTATCTCAAATATATCAATTATTATCGATGCTCTAGTATTATTGTTTCACAAATTGATCATTAAAGTGTTTGTCTTTGTTTGTGTTATGTTTGATTTACTGTGTAATACAAAATCACGGAGATATTTCATCAGCAAATTGTCGATCAATACACAAAGACCGCCAATATGAAAACTGTGAAAACAAGGGGTAAGACTGTTGTCATGGTCTTGTTTGGTAGCGTTTTTTCAGCTGAGCGACCACTTATATGATTTGCTACACAAACCAGCTAATAAGAAACAGAATACGATAGTTTCGCACTCACTCCTTGATACATAGTTGGTATAAATGTTTTCTTTATCTAAAACAGTAACAATGTGAGACTATAAGAATCTTTCATGGGTATCCGGTGAAGATATGGAATTCCAACCCGAGGTATAAGTGTTTTGAGGTATAAGTGTTTTATCGGAACCGAGGCTCAGCCTATCCCTATCTGAACCGTATACCCATGATAGATTATTTTTCTTGCATATCAGAGACATGTTGTGTATTGATGCCGCCAGCTACTAACGTTCTGCATGTTTTCCTGCATTCTTGTTGTTGGCGCGCGTAAATTTTTCGACCTAGGTTGAGATGGAAATATCTAGCCCCTGTAAAATGACGGATATCCTTGTCCGGTATGCAAGAAAACTGTGTCTGCTAGGTGAGCTTACTTTGACTCTCCTTATCTGTGTTACTCTGTCGATCTATTTATAGAAGCAATACATACACTATCTGATAAATGTTAGTATATATACACTATGTGTTACAGGAGACGTACACGTGCGCACGGATGGCTGTGGGCAGCACCCTCAATGTGATAGACACCGTGTTAACTGGACAGGTAAGGGCAGGACTTAAATGGTCGGCTTCTATTTTAATATCTACTTATTTATCCCGGTTTTATGTATTAAAGCTGAAACTGCACCATTTTAATAATCTCTGCGTGGGGTTCATGTTAATGTCTCCGTCCGTGAGTCTGTCCATGCATGATGGAATGCATCTCCTCCTACACAGATAAAGCTGTGGAATTCATACTTTAGAATATGATTTACCTAGCTCCAGGGATGTGCACAACACATTTGGTATTATGATGAAACCCCTGGGGTCGGGGCTAGCAGGGTTGGGTTGATTTTATATGAAAATGAAATAAGTCCTAGAGGGTATAACATAGGATCTGAAATTGTGTGTGTGTAATTTTGACTCGAGTTATAAAACATCGCACATGGGATTTTGAATGGGATGCCTAGGTCATGCCCTGAGGGGGTGGGATTGTTATTAATAATTTTTTTGAGATCCCCGACAGATACATTTGTCAAACCAGCATTGGCAGCGTGGTCCATCCCCATCCCTGGGGACATAGCCCCAGGGTCATAACTTAAAAACTGTTGAGATACCCACTCTGTAACCATACACTTACTGGATATATACAACCATCCAACCAGCATTGGCCCTGGAGTCTATTCCCACCCCTGGGGACATAACTCCTGGGACATAAATTGGAAACTGTTGAGATCCTCTCCCAATAACCATCTATACACTCTCTGGACATAAGGCACATACATCCATATAACCGGCATTGATCTATCCCTACCACTGGGGACATTGTCCCTGGGTCATAACTTGGAGATCCCTCAGATTATACAGATGGGATTTTGAATGGGACTCCTAGGAAATGCCCTGGGGGTTACACTAGAGGGGGTGGGTGGGGTAAAAAATTATTTCTCTCTGAATAAGGGTCTTGTTGCATGTCAAAATGAACATTATTCAGAGCAGTGTTATACACAATTTGCCCAAAGGTCATAATAGGGGATGTGGCAGGGTCAGAGATGTGATTGTATTGCGTGTGCGGGGATTTGTGATGGTGTGCCATCGACTGCACAATCTAGTTAAGAGTTTGAGTTTATGCTTATATTGTCATCAAAGTGATAGACTGAATACATTAAATGTCATCAATTATTATAATTATAATGCAAAATAGTGTACATGTTCACATATTTTTAACACCAAGTAACAATCAACTTGTTACATGTCACAAATATAAAAGCTTTCTAGTCATTGTAGGAGTCGAGTGCTTAATTGTTGAGTGCCCTTCATGTCAAAAAGTATGTTTATTTCCAACTGAAAAGAAACTATTCACAATTAAAAAAAAAAGCAAAACATTTTTTTCTGCTTTAAAATATATCATGTATATGAAAAATAAACTTTTTAATCATATTTTGTGATATGTCTTTGCAAGTTAAACAGTAGCATTCAAATGTATATTGTTTGATTTTTCCCAATTTAGAATTGTTTGATTTTTCCCAATTTAGAATCAATTTGTTTGATTTTTCCCAATTTAGAATTGTTTGTTTTTTTCCAATTTAGAATTGTTTGATTTTTCCCAATTTAGAATTGTTTGATTTTTTTTTCAATTTAGAGGTTTGCAATGCTAATTTTCCCAATTGTAAGAGCCCTTCCCTCATTTCCAAAAGACCCAAAAGGAAAACTCTGGTCAATACCAGCCTGGAAACGTGTCTTTGTTTTGTTATCATCTTTCTTGCTGCCATTTTAAGTTTATTTATGATGTTCTAATTGAAAATAATCTGATGGATATTTAACTACTGGTATATTAATTACGTTTGTAAATTATCCATTTATTAATAAATGCATAGAGGATATTTGTTGTTTTGGAATGAATAACATATTTTATTTCATCGAGAAGTGAGAAAACATTAAATTTTCACGAATGCGAAGCATGAGTGAAAATATAATTTTTTTCTCACTTTGAGATGAAATAAAGTATGTTATTCACGACAAAACAACACATTTTCCTTTTATTTTATGATTTTACAAACATAATTTTAGGGAAACTATGGTAGAACAACAAAAGTAGTCTCGGCAGCTGCTGTGAAATAAAACGCTATATTCCACAGTGTGGAATAACACTTTTATTTCACTGATAAAATACAGTATTTCATTGCATATCATAAAATAAATTGTAATATTTTCACAGCACATGGGTTTAATGTTAAAGAAAAGCTGTATTGTGAAATTTTGCAGTTTGTTTTCTGAAAAAAATGTGAAAATAAAAGTAAATCCATATTAATGTATTATGGTTTAAAGGCTATTTGCTATTTCAGGCTCGGAATGGAGTTGCCATAGTAAGGTAGGTTGATAATACATATAAATCAGCTGCTCATTTCCTTGTTTCAATGATTCTGTGGCAAGACATTTTACCTTAGCCTCTTCCGTTGAATGGTGGCATAAACTGGGCGGTCCCTTTTAATGTAGTTTGAAAAAGTATCACTATTGTTCAATATAATATCAATGATAATTACCTTCATAAGTGCAGTTAGGGATTGTATGTTGGGGCAGCTTTTATGATATTACCGTTCAATTGTAATAGAACTTCATTTCAAAATTTGAAGGGACACCAGACAATCTTGATTATTTAAAACTTTGGATGTCCCGTTTAGTTATTCTTCATAATTTCATTGTAATTAATTATTAGAATAGATTAAAACAAATTGTTTTTGTATAAAAAACTATTGATTGTATTGCACCAACTATGATAGAATAATGAAGAAAAATTAAAAACTCTAAATTTTATTTAATTATATTCAAGGAGGTATAAAGTGAAAATGATTTAGAGATTATTTAACTGCTGGGATCGATTATAGGGAAATCCTTCACGAGATGATAGGCTGTGGTTCTTCTCACAAACGAGCACGACTGAGTGAAAAAACAACACACGCCTACCATCGAGTGAAGGATTTCCATATAATCAATCACAACAGTTAAATTATTTATTACATTTTTAATCAGATTATGTATGATTTTAAAAATTATTTGCTTTAGTTAGCGTTATCGTCGGATGTCGTCGACGTCACACGTTATTGACGTCATAACACAACGTCGAAGTTATTTATTTTTGTGTTCGGAGTTAGTTATTAATATTTAGTGATTAAATATGAATATTCTTTCACTGATAAATCCCAATCTTTCACTCATAGAAATGTAATAAACTGGATTAATAAATCGAGATGCTAATTTTGATGCTTGATAAATACAACAAGATACCCGTGTGTCCGTTTAACAAGCAGGCTTCCCGAGTCAGTTGCTTCTGCTGTTGGTTTTGGTGTTAATTTGTCTGCTATACCTTCTGTTGTTGTTTCATTTGTGTTTATAGTTGATATTGAATATTATCTTCTTCAGGCCACCGGGACACCATGCAGAATGTGGTAAACCAATGGGATTTTGCTTCTTCAACACCGTTGCTATAGCAGCCAAATACGCACAGACAAAATATAATGCAAAAAAGTATGTATATTAGTTAATAGGTTTTAAGTTATTTGTCTCTTGAACAATAACAAATAAAATTAAATATATGTTTTTACATCTTTAACATATTTAATGTATTGTATTTATTATAGACAGTTTCACTTTGAAATGTTTATTCTTTTCAGTAAGAAAAAACAATTGTAAATTCTTGTGGGTAAGACCTATGCATGTGTTTAACATCATACCAGTCACATTTTTGGGGATTTAACTGAATGCTTAAAATATTCTCATTTAATTCCATCTGTTTTCATTATATAAAGACACAGACATATTAATAAACAGATAGGAAACTTCCTATCTTAACCAATGAAGTAACCAAAATATCACGTGGCACCTTAACTTTTCCTTCTAACTTCTCTCTCAATTATTCACGGAATTGTTATTAGGTCTGTGATAAAGAATATTATGTCAGTAACTTTTACTATCAAGTTTATTAGTCGAGGCTTGGCGAGGCTCTGCCAAGTACAAGATACTGATAGTTTAAAGGCACTGATATAATATTCGTTTTATCATGTAAACTTTCCAAATTTATGTATGGTACCAGTTTTATCAAGTGAACAGAATGTAACGCTCAAGATTTGGATGGTATTGTTTTTTTATCTTCATCACATTTGATGATGTCAGATGACATTACATCTTCCAAATTGCATTTGCTTTATCAGTGTCAATTTCAGTGACTGATAAAGGAACATTTATTAGATCCCCCACTTTATCAGGCCGAAAATTGCCTATCTGCATGGTAAATAAAATAAAGTTTTCCTGTTTTAAATTTTATATTGAAAACAAAACTCACCATGCATGTTCTTGTATTTTACAGAGTGCTGATCTTAGACTGGGATGTTCACCATGGTAACGGTACACAACACATGTTTTATGATGATCCAAGGTATGTTTGGTTCTTGATTTATTTTATCACACTGAGGTCTTTAGTTTCAGTTTTCTAGCTCTCTGGTAGAGTGCATGCCGTGCACGCACGTAGTCATCAAGCAATCAATCAATACCTGGCCAGGCCATACCAAGAATGGTACTAGTAGCTCTCTTGCAAATGGTAGTTCTAGGACTGGTAGGCCCAGTGTCAGTATAATGTGACTGGGTGAAGTATCGTGTCATGTGTCTATGGCATGATATTCCAGCATGACAGCGCTATAAGTTTAGCTTTGAGCTCACTGCTACATCTAGACACCGTCGTGATATGACTGGAACAATTGTTAAAAATGACGTTAAACCCCATACATTTATCCAGTTAATTAGCTGCATTACGTGGTCCCGCCTTAAATCCATTAAGCGATGGGAAAGCTTATATAGCAGGATTTTATAATGGATATTTCGACTATAAAACATGCTTAAAAACGGGTTCTACTGAAAAAATGCGACAACCCGTTTAAAATTACCTATTGCATGTTTTAATTTTACAATATGCAAAAATTTTAAGCCGAAATTAAGGTTTTATTTCATACCCCCAGCCATCCCTGTTTTCGCTTCTTGGAGTAGGGGTTGGAAGGGGTATGAAAGTTAATACTCAGACCACGTAATGGTGTACAGTGAACACATACCCACACATACTTAGTTTTCCTAGAACTAGATGTTAACAGTTTCGTATTTAGGTAGAAAAGGAATTTATGTTTAAGCATGTTACCTCCCATTTCCATATTTACAGTGTACTGTACATATCGCTACATCGGTACGATAACGGCTTCTTCTTCCCCACGTCCACAGATGGTGGCTCTATCGAGGTTGGAGATGGCAAGGGGCTCGGCTTCAATGTCAACATTCCCTGGAATTATGTAAGTGCCTATGGTTCATCAGCAATCAAATTACTGTTGATTGATTTGATAAATAACTCCTTATATGTTGGAAGGTTTCGGAGGCTGTAAAAAGTCACCCCGACTACAGATCATTAGTGTTATTACCTACTTGTCCTTTGGGATCATCAAGCCCATTCTTTGTAGCGTTAAAGTAAAATACCGCTTAAGCCGGTGCTAGTGGATGTGAGAGGTTTTGCCAGTTATATTACCCAACATGTGGCTTTTCTGTCTTGTTTGTGTTGTTGCTTCCAAGGGATCATCTTTCAGTATTTATTCAACAACAAAGACAATTAACTTTTTATTTGAAAATGAATAACAAACATTGGTATACATGGTGCTAAATGTATATTCTTCAAGTTACTAATACTTAAACTGACACATTTCCCCTTATAGTAACACCGAGGCGCTAAAAGGCTGGGAGTGAGGGGTGGGTGTGGGCAGTGGAAATACGATATAACATCTTTTCTACTTGACAGGTGAAATACACCACCTGTAAACACATGTAAACACCTGTAAACAAGTGGTATGAGGTTAGGTGCATTTTCTATGCACTCGTTTTAATTTGTTTAATTTGTAATTCACTACTGGTTGAGGACCCTTACTGGTCAACTACCATCAGTGGTCATATTAAAATTAGCTCAAAAGAGACCATAATACTTTAACAGTTTGCTGAAATTAATATTATTCACCACATAACTTTGTTCGATGATCAAGGCAGGCAAATCTTACAGATGCAGTCTTAATTTTTATGCCGCTGAAGGGAGGCATAAAGTAATTGCACTGTCCATCTGCTCGTCCGTTGAGTCCTTCTGTCCAAAACAGTTCCGTTCAAAACAATCATGTCGCAGCCAGAAGTGAAGGGATTTTCATGAAACTTCTCACAAATGTTAACCACAATGAGAAGGTGCGTCAGTTGCAAGTATCTGGTCTGTACCTCAAAGGTCAAGGTCACACTTAGAGGTCAAATATCAAAGGTCACACTTGGAGGTCAAAGATCAAATGAGTCAAAATTTTCGGGGACATTTGTCATTCGCTGTGGTCATTGTATTTTATACTGAATGCTTGTCAGTGTGTCCAATCCACAGGGAAGACAAATCTTACAGATTACAGTTAAACATATGTATATAAGAGTTTTCAGCAATGGAATTACAAGGCACACATACATGCACATAAAAGTAACAGTCTGTAATGAAATATTTATATAGAATTACAACCTAGTAGATAGTATAAAAGTGGTAAAACTCTAAAAGTAAATTTAATTCCGGTTTATAAGTGCCATTTTGAATAGAGAAAATGCAAAATATTTTTGTTTTTATAAGCCAACAAGGTCATTAAATAAATAGAGCACTTACTGATGGTATCAAAGGAGACTTGGCAGTCCCTGCCAGGGTTTGATATTAACTTTTTTCAGCAACTTGTCCATTGGACATGTAACTTACCCAATTTACTTGTCCCCAGTCAAATTTACTTGTCCCCGCACTTCATGTAAATGTGATACAAAAAACAAGATCAATCATGAAAGTGACATTACATTCCCTCGGTTGTATTCCACCAATGAAAACAAGACGGTTTTTATTTGTCATTTACAATGTGCTCACCAATGTTTTGACATTTTTTCAGTCACAAATTTTAAAGATGTAAAATTCATTTCTTGTTATAAAATTTAGTTGTCCGTAGGACAGGTCATCTGGGACAATTAACTTGTCCCCAGTAGAATCTACATGGCACAGGACAAGAGGACAACTTTTAATATCAAACCCTGCCTGCCTTCCATATCCACCATCGTTATTATAATTATGTGAATGAAATGACACCTCTAAGGCCTGATATGACATTTAGCTGTTGGTGCGACTAAAATCCATTTCAGTCAATCGATCTAAGGCCTGATAAAAAGCACAGTGAAATAAATAATTTAAAATGACTTGGCATTATTATTTCAGGGTGGCAAGGGAGATCCTGAGTATCTTGCTGCATTTCAGCAGATTGTTATGCCCATAGCATATGAGGTGAGTCTACAATTCTGTAATCAATATGATGCATGTCTGCACCACCGTATAAATAACCTTGTACATCGTTCAAGTAGCTGTCCCGCCAACAACAGCCAAATTTTACATAATATCAGGGAGTAAGTAAGGGAGGAGACACGGACCATTTTGCCGTTTTATGTTGTCGCGCGTGTTTCACTACTGCGTGAAAAGGACAACTTCCCGTTGTTGCGCGCAAATTCTTATAAATTGTTGCACTTGCCAACTCAAAGGTGCGAAATGTATTATTTATTCACATTGTGTCCCCTAAAAGCACATTTTATCAGACGGTTCTGTGTAACAAAGATGGTGATAAAAAATGGTGACAGTGTATAGGTATTGCAAACGAGATACGAGATTATGGATTATATTAGGCATTAATACTAACAAAAAGTGAATATTTATCTTTGTCAAGAAGGTAATTTCACGTTGGTGATAATCAGACAAAGCCTAAAAAGAGGTGATGAAAATGCCTCTTTTGAGATCTCATCTGAAATTTTAAATTTTTCAAATAAATTAAAAATGTAGCAGAGCTATTGCAAACGAAATAAGAAGTATGGGTTATATTAGGCATTAACATAAAAATGGGCATTAAGTTAAATATGACTTAGTAGTAATTTCGTGATGTTGATTATAACAGAAAGTCATAAAAAAGAGGCTGTAAAAATTTTGAGATGTTGGCTGAAATTTTAACTTTTCAACTGTAATGCGATTTACCTGTATCGATAAAATAGTAAATGACAGCGTTCTAGCGTGACAGCATAAATCGATAAACTAGAGTGTTAATGAACCCGTGTCTCCTCCCTGTATACTTACTCCCTGATAATATGTGCACCGTTTCTAAACTATTTTAAGTTACCAACTCATAATTCATTTTACGCATATTCAGTCATGGGTATTTTTAGTTTTAATAAAACTTTACTTTTAATCGTCACACATACATTATCATATGACCTGAACACCTGGATAGAGTTTGAATACATGGTTTTGTAGTGCAATTTTGCCGTTAATTAGCACTTTAGTTAGTTTCTTTAACATGAGAACTACATAACTTATGAAGAAGTAAATAAATCAGAAATTGTGATTATTCTTAGACGGGACATTACAATTTTAGCTCTGTTTTGATACTTGCCTTTAAGCCTATACTGTTGGTCCTTGAGTAGTTACAGTCCAGACTCTATTGTGCCCAACCCTTTAAGACGTCTTATCGGGGCATTCATAATTTTGATAGAGCATCATCAATAAAACTGACCAATCAGTGACCAGAAATAAGACCTACCTAATTCATTCTGGTAGGTGATAAACTCGGTCTTTATCCTTGATGTTAAACCAAGTTTACTGTTAAAATTAAGGTATCTACAATGTGGTTCTTTTAAAACCCTGCATGTTTCATGCACATTCATGCAAACTGATTCAACATACATATCTTTCAAAATCAAAATCTTGAAAATTATCAACTTTTTACTTGGTCAAAGAATTTTATTTTACTATAGAACCTAAGGATAAAAACCGAGTAACACAAATTTTATCACCTACTGAAAATAAGATAAAATCTCAACATCTCTTGAATGAAAAATTATGAATTGGTTGGAAGGTCGTTAAACCTTAGAAACAACATCAGCAACAACCTTTAGTAGTTAATAGTTTAACTTTTAAACATACATTTATATTGTCAGATATAAGTCCGGTGATGCATTTGGACAGAAAATACTTTTTTCTCTTCTGTTACATGGCTCAATATAGAAACATTGATTTCGTAACAAATGGTACATGACAACCCATGTTGATTATACTTGCTATATTTGCTGAATGTAGATGTCACTGTTTTCTGTTACTGACAGTTTGCCACTGATCTGTTTTCTGTTACTGACAGTTTGCCCTTGATCTGTTTTCTGTTACTGACAGTTTGACCCTGATCTGTTTTCTGTTACTGACAGTTTGCCCCGGATCTTGTGCTGGTTTCTGCAGGCTTTGATGCTGCTATAGGTGATCCTCTGGTAAGTGTTTGAGTTAAAAGGACTAGGTATGATAAGGGGCAAAATTGTCCCCCAATATTGAAAGTTTTAATGCACAAGTTTTGAATATCTAGTTTAGCTACAAATGAACTGAATCATTATTAAAACTCATTACAAGTACGTTTAAAGTCTCTAAATGAGTTTAAGAGCCTCACAAACAAGGCCTTTTCTTTCAGAAAATGACATTTTTGTTCATTTTCAGCAGTTTTCGATCAGTTTTTGATCTTGGAAATACAGAGCACACCCTCGAGCACAGCTGATTTTTAGCTCGACTATTCGAAGAATAAGAGAGCTTATGTAATCACCCCGGGGTCGGCATTGGCGTCGGCGTCAGAGTAGGTGTCCCACATCAAGGTTTGCATGTAAGCTGTGTTTACAAGTCTATATCTCTTACATTTCTTATCCTAGCACAACCAAATTTAGCCATGGGCTTCCTTATAGCATTATATTAAGGGCTGCTAAGTAATTTTGGTTCCTGTAACCCCTGGGCTCCCATGGAACCCAAATTATGATAGCCCATAAAATGTGTCACATTTTACATCAAATTTTGCATGTAAGCTGTATTTACAAGTCTATATCTCTTACAATTCTTACCCTAGCACAACCAAATTTGGCCATTAGCTTCCTTATAGCATTATCTTAAGGGTTGCTAAGTAATTTTGGTTCCTGTAACCCCTGGGCTCCCATGGAACCCAAATTCTGATAGCCCTTAAAATGTGTCTGTTTCACATCGAATTTTGCGTGTAAGCTGTGTTTACAGGTCTATATCTCTTACATTTCGTGTCCTAGCTGAACTAAATTTTGGAATTGGTTTCCTTATAGTATAATGTAAAGGGTTGGATAAGTAATTTTGTCTTCTGCAAATTCTGAGCTCCCATGGAACCCAAATTGTGATGGCTATAATAAAGGCAGATCTAGGTTTGCATGTAAGCATGTATATATCTATAACTTTGGTTTGGGATTTCTTATAGCATTATGCATCTTATTCATACTTCACCGATATTGGGGCATGGGCTCCCTCCTCCCCCACCGGCCCTGCTCCCACTCCCACCCCACTCCACTTTTTTATTTTTATTTTTTTACATATTTCTGTGTTGTATTAGTTGTATTAGTCAATTCTTACACATATATGTTGCTGCCTTCTAACTCCCCCACCCCCCACCCCCCCACCCCCCACCACATGAAACTATATATATATATATATATATTTTTTACATATTTCTGTGTTGTTTTAGTCAATTCTTACACCTATAAGTGATATTGATATGGGACTTTTCTAAAATGATCAGCATGACAAGATGTTGGTCCTTGTCGAAAATCGTATTGATTCGACATTAAACCATCTTTGTTTACATAGAGTTATATAATGAAAACTTGTAGCGACTACTCCTCTGAAACTACTTGACGGATTTTCATGAAACTTCACAGGAATGTTGCTCTTGATGTCTAATTGATCCTAGCAAAATTTCAGGTCGGCCGGAAATTCAAGATGGCCGCCACGGCTAAAAATAAATTTTCAAAATACCAGTTTGTAGCGACTACTTCTTGAAAACTATAAGTGATATTGATATGGGACTTTTTCTAAAATGATCAGCATGACATGATGTTGGTCCTTGTCAAAAATTGTTTTGATTCAACGTTAAACATGGCTGCCAGCGGCCATCTTTGTTTACTTAGAGTTATATAGTAAAAACTTGTAGCGACTACTCCTTTGAAACTACTTGGCAGATTTTCATGAAACTTTACAGGAATGTTGCTCATAATGTCTAATTGATCCTAGCAAAATTTCAGATCGGCCAGAAATTCAAGATGGCCACCACAGCTAAAAATAGATTTTTAAAAAAGAAGTTTGTAGCGACTACGTTTAAAACTATAAGTGATATTGATATTGGACTTTTTGTAAAATGATCAGCATGACATGACGGTTATCAGAGTCAAACATTATTTTGATTCGACGTTAAACATGGCTGCCAGTGGCCATCTTTGTTTACATAGAGTTATATGATGAAAACTTGTAGCGACTACTCCTCTGAAACTACTTGACGGATTTTCATGAAACTTCACAGGAAAGTTGCTCTTGATGTCTAATTGATCCTAGCAAAATTTCAGGTTGGCCGGGAATTCAAGATGGCTGCCATGGCTAAAAATAGATTTTCAAAATACAAGTTTGTAGCGCCTACTTCTTAAAAAACTATAAGTGATATTGATATGGGACTTTTTCTAAAATGATCAGCATGACATGATGTTGGTCCTTGTCAAAAATTGTTTTGATTCAACGTTAAACATGGCTGCAGCGGCCATCTTTGTTTACATAGAGTTATATAGTAAAAACTTGTAGCGACTACTCCTTTGAAACTGCTTGGCAGATTTTCATGAAACTTTACAGGAATGTTGCTCATAATGTCTAATTGATCCTAGCAAAATTTCAGATCGGCCAGAAATTCAAGATGGTCGCCACAGCTAAAAATAGATTTTTAAAAAAGAAGTTTGTAGCGACTACGTCTTGAAAACTATAAGTGATATTGATATGGGACTTTTTGTAAAATGATCAGCATGACATGACGGTTATCAGAGTCAAACATTATTTTGATTCGACGTTAAACATGGCTGCCAGGGGCCATCTTTGTTTACATAGAGTTATATGATGAAAACTTGTAGCGACTACTCCTCTGAAACTACTTGACGGATTTTCATGAAACTTCACAGGAAAGTTGCTCTTGATGTCTAATTGATCCTAGCAAAATTTCAGGTTAGCTGGGAATTCAAGATGGCTGCCATGGCTAAAAATAGATTTTCAAAATACAAGTTTGTAGCGCCTACTTCTTGAAAACTATAAGTGATATTGGACTTTTTGTAAAATGATCAACATGACATGATGTTAGTCCTTGTCAAAAATTGTTTTGATTCAACGTTAAACATGGCTGCCAGCGGCCATCTTTGTTTACATAGAGTTATATAGTAAAAACTTGTAGCGACTACTCCTTTGAAACTACTTGGCAGATTTCATGAAACTTTACAGGAATGTTGCTCTTAATGTCTAATTGATCCTAGCAAAATTTCAGATCGGCCAGAAATTCAAGATGGCCGCCACAGCTAAAAATAGATTTTTAAAAAAGAAGTTTGTAGCGACTACGTCTTCAAAACTATAAGTGATATTGATATGGGACTTTTTGTAAAATGATCAGCATGACATGACAGTTATCAGAGTCAAACATTATTTTGATTCGACGTTAAACATGGCTGCCAGTGGCCATCTTTGTTTACATAGAGTTATATGATGAAAACTTGTAACGACTACTCCTCTGAACTACTTGACGGATTTTCATGAAACTTCACAGGAATGTTGCTCTTGATGTCTAATTGATCCTAGCAAAATTTCAGGTTGGCCGGAAATTCAAGATGGCTGCCATGGCTAAAAATAGATTTTCAAAATACAAGTTTGTAGCGACTACTTCTTGAAAACTATAAGTGATATTGATATTGGACTTTTTGTAAAATGATCAACATGACATGTTGTTGGTCCTTGTCAAAAATTGTTTTGATTCGACGTTAAACATGGCTGCCAGCAGCCATCTTTGTTTACATAGAGTTATATAGTAAAAACTTGTAGCGACTACTCCTTTGAAACTACTTGGCAGATTTTCATGAAACTTTACAGGAATGTTGCTCTTAATGTTTAATAGATCCTAGCAAAATTTCAGATCAGCCAGAAATTCAAGATGGCCGCCACAGCTAAAAACAGATTTTTAAAAAAGAAGTTTGTAGCGACTACGTCTTGAAACTATAAGTGATATTGATATGGGACTTGTTGTAAAATGATCAGCATGACATGATGGTTATCAGAGTCAAACATTATTTTGATTCGACGTTAAACATGGCTGTCAGCGGCCATCTTTGTTTACATAGAGTTATATAATGAAAACTTGTAGCGACTACTCCTCTGAAACTACTTGACGGACTTTCATGAAACTATATATTATCTTTTTTTTTTTCTTCATATTTCTGTGTTGTTTTAGTCATTTCTTACACCTATATGTTGCCCCCACCCACCCGTCCACCCCACAACCCACTCCCGCCTCTCACCCCCGCTCCCCCCCACCACCACATGAAACTATATATATATTTATTTTTTTACATAATTCTGTGTTGTTTTAGTCAATTCTTACACATATATGTTGCCCCCTTCACAACCCCCCCCACCCCCACCCCACTCCCGCCTCTCACCCCCGCTCCCCACACCCCCACTTGAATGCGATTTAACTGTATCGATAAAATAATAATATTTTTTTTTGACATATTTCGTTGTTGCTTTTGTCCATTTTTACACATGTTGGCCCCTCCTCACCCGCCACTTCCAACCCCCTGCCCCCACCACAAGCTCGAAACTAGAATTATTTTTGTTTATATTTCATATTTCTGTGTTTTTTGGTCAATTCTTACACATAGCTTCTTACACATATGTTGCTCCCTCTCCCCACCACCCCCTGCTTCTCTCCCTGCCTCCCCCCCCAAACCCCTCACACACGCATTTTTTTTTTTTTTTTTTTTTTTTTTTTTTTTTACATATTTCTGTGTTGTTTTGGTCATGTCTTACACATACCTATGTTGCCCCTCCCCCTCCACCTCCCCCCACCCCCCACGCTCGAAACTAGAATATTTTTATTTAATGTTTATTGTTTTTTACATATATCTGTGCTGTTTTGGTAATTTCTTACACATAGCTTCTAACACATATATGTTGCCCCCTGCCCCCTCCACCCCTCCCCCCACTCCCCCCAATCGAAATATTTTTACCCACCCCTGCCTCTCCCCACCCCCACCCCGCACCCCACTCAAAACTCTTTTTTTTTTTTTTTTTTTTTTTTTTTACATATTTCTGTGCAGTTTTGGTCATTTCTTACACATAGTTATGTTGTGCCCCAACCACACCCCACATTGTTGTAGCCTTGTTTTCTGATGGTATAAACTAGCTATATAATTTATTATTCTCTGAAAAATCGAATAGTCGAGCTGCGCTGTTCTCCGACAGCTCTTGTTTGTTGAAATAGGTACTTGATAGGGATGCATCATCAGCCAAAATCTACAAAATATAACAAAATTACCAAAAATTCCATTTTTTGAGACCCTGTTAATTCTTCTAGGTAAATAAAATAAATAAAAATATCTTTTGAAGATATATGATCAATTTACTTCAACATACACGACAGATTATATGTAAATATTATTTTTTGCATTTTGAACTTATTTGGGACCAAAATACCCCCTTATCATACCTTGTCCTTTGTCAGTGTTATTTCTCCCATTTCTAGTCATGTGAGGTAGGTGTTTTCCTCATGTGAGATAACTCTGTCTTACATGAGATGTCATGATGTCACGTTGACGTCGCCTTATTCTAGCGTTAATCAAATACAGTTATTGAAGTTTCTTATTGTTTTATGCCTGTAGTAGGCGCATAATGGGAGAAAAACTATTCATCATGATTTTATCTATGTGAGATAGGGATTTCTCACCCTCGGGACCAGAATTGCAATCAGGATCTCAGCAAAGCCTCATCCCTGGTTTGCAATTCTAACCCTGAGGGTGAGATTTCCCTGTCTCACATGGATACTTATGATGGATTCTTGTAATCTCAGACTTAAAAAATGTAAAACTTGGCTTCTAATAAAACGATTCAGATTTTAGGAAACACAATACCCCGAGGTTGGTTATTAACACATTTGCATCCACGTAAAACAAAGTTCTACACAATTTTTTCTTTAAGTTTGTTCATCTTAATCTTGCTTGGCAAGCCGCTTGGGATTTGTCAGTTAAATAAACTCCAATCAATTTAACTGTTATTCAATTAAACCGTTACTCGGAGAATGGCATTCTTCTAGTAGACCCATTCGTCGAGAAGAAGTTGTCCTAGCCCGGTGCAGGATAGGGCAAACACGTTATACTCATTCATATTTATTACAAGGTGAACAATTACCAGAATGTATACCCTGCTTTGCACCGTTAACGGTCAAACACATCTTGTTGGAACGTGTAGACTTTGATCCTGTGCGTCAAAGGTACTACAATGTTAATACTATGAAAGAGTTATTTGATACTCTAGATTTTAGTGTTGTTTTAGATTTCCTGAAAGAAATCAGACTATATAAATCATTATAATATGTTTTTACTTATATTTACTTATTTTACCTCTGAGGTTGCTGTCACAATCTAACCTAACATTATGCGAAACCTTCAAAACACCATTTCAGTTCAATTTATTTCAATAATATTAAATTAAATTTTCTCTCACCAACTGAGCAAATAATTGAGTGAGGCAAAGAAAATTAGCCCGCTACGTATACTGTGCAGTAGACTGCACACTTCCAGTGCATGTCGTCTGCATGTCGTCTGCTACCATATGTTTTTTAAGGCAAGTTATTACTGCTACGGAAATATGTTTATCCTATAATGTTTTATGAAATGATTGCAACATAAATGAAAATTTAGATATAAAGGCAGTAACATTGTAAACTGTAAATTAATTGAATGCTCTGCTTTTAGGGAGGTTGTAAAGTGACCCCATCTGGATATGGTCACATGACCCACATGCTGAGTGGACTGGCCAATGGCAAGGTTGTTTTAGTCCTGGAGGTATGTATTCATGCTAGCATGTGTCTCGTCTTACGTGTAGTTTGAATTCTTGGAATTATGGTACTGCTGTATAGAAAACAAATTGAAGAAGTCTGTGACACAATGTGCAAAGATTTTGTTTAAATATTGTCAAAAGTACACAGTAATGAATATAAGATTCTGTTTATCACATAACACACGGCGTGAAAGTTTTATTTTATTGGTGTCAGCTTACCTACTATTTGGTACGGAAATTATTTATTATTATATTTTCTTTTAAATCATGTATAAAATGATGACAGATATGTTATGTGGCTGTAACGTGTTGACATTAAATATAATACAACACCGTAAAGAGACACATGTCAATCTTGATTTTTAGCTCTACTGGCCAAAGCTTTTGGGATGGTGAGTTGTCGTCCGTTGTCGTCCATTAACATTTGCCTTTTGAACACTCTAGCACCTTCATTATTAATTGGATCATAACCAAGGTCTTTATATCAATGAAAGCTTGGACAAGTTCAAAAACCAGCCAGATTGGATTAGTTTCACCAGAGTTATGGCCCTTGATTTTCTGAAAAATGCCATATTCAGGCTTGTGAACACTCTAGCACCTTCATTTATTATTTGATCTATACAAAACTGCACAGATTGTTAATATCAATGAAAGCTCAGACGAGTTCGAAAACCAGCCAGATCGGAAAAGTTTCACCAGAGTTATTTGCCCATGATTTGCTGAAAAATTCCATATTCAGACTTGTGAACACTAGCAAGTTCGAAAACCAGCCAGATCGGATCTGTAACACCAGAATTATGTCCCTTATTTTTCTGAAAATTGCCATTTTCTGCCCTTTGAACGCTCTAGCACCTTCATTTATTATTTGATCTTTCCCAAACTTGCACAGATTGTTAATATCAATGAAAGCTCGTACAAGTTTGAAAACCATTCAGATCGGATCAGTAACACTAGAGTTATGGCCCTTGTTTTTCTAAAAAATGCCATGTTCTGCCTTGTGAACAATCTAACACCTTTATTTATTATTTGATCTTTACCAAACTTGCACAGATTGTTAATATCAATGAAAGCTTGGACAAGTTCGAAAACCAGCCAAATCGGATAAGTAACACCTGAGTTATGGCCCTTTAATTAGGTAAAATATCCTGTATTTTGCCTCATTAACACGATAGGGCCTTCATTTGGCCGGATTTCAGTGAAACAGTATCAATCCTGGTTGTGCATATCATCACCATGTTCCGGTTGAATGATTTTGGCAGAGTTATGGCCCTTTAAAGGTTTTAGTATACAAACTTTATCCGGACTAGTTCTTCTGAACCCCTGGCCGGATTTCAAAGAAACTTTGCAGGGATGATCATTACCTAGCCTACTTGTGCATACCATTGCTGGGTTCCGGTTAAAAGATTTTCGACTGGTTACAGGTTTTAAATCACAAACTTTTTCCAGACTAGTTCTCCTGAACCCCTAGCTGGATTTCATCGAAACTTGGCAAGGTTGATCAGTATCAAGCCTAGTTGTGTATGTCATTGCCATGTTCCAGGTCAATGATTTTTGGCGGAGTTATTGCCCTTTAAAGGTTTCAATACACAAACTTTGTCCAAATTAGTCTCTTCTGAACTCCTGGCCGAATTTTAGGGATCATCAGTATCAAGCCTAGTTGTGCATATCGTCACCATGTTCCGGTTGAATAATTTTGGCAGAGTTTTTGCCCTTTAAAGGTTTAGTATACAAACTTTGTCCGGCCTAGTTCTCCTGAACCCCTGGCCGGATTTCAAAGAAACTTTGCAAGGAACTTTAACAAGCCCACTTGTGCATACCTTTGCTGGGTTCCGGTTGAAAGGTTTTCGGCAGAGTTAAGGCTCAGGTTTTAATGCACAAACGTTTTCCAGACTAGTTCTCCTGAACATCTGGCCGGATTTCATCAAAACTTGGCAAGGTTGATCAGAATCAAGCCTAGTTGTGCATATCGTCGCCGTGTGCAATTGAATGATTTTGGTGGAGTTATTGCCCTTTAAATGTTTTAATACACAAACTTTGTCCAGAATAGTCTCTTCTGAACTCCTGGCCATGGCCGAATTTCAACGAAACATTTTAGGGATGATCAGTAACAGGCATAGTTGTGCATGTCATCGCCGTGTTATGGTTGAATTATTTTTGGCGGAGTTATGGCCCTTTAAAGGTTTTAGTACACAAACTTTGTCCAGACTAGTTCTCCTGAACCCTTGGCCGGATTTCAACGAAACTTTGCAGAGATGATCAGTACCAAGCCTAGTTGCGCATGCCGAGTTCCAGTTTAATGATTTTTGGCAGAGTTATGGCCCTTTAAAGGTTTTAATACACTAAATGTGTACATACTAGTTCTACTGAACCCCTGGCCAGATTTCAGCGAAACTTGATCAGTACAAACAAATATAAAAAGATCGTACAGGGAAAGTAGCATTCAAGGAGGACAGTCAACCGCAAAACACAGAAACAAACACGCAAACAGACAAACAAGAAGGCAAAAGTAATAATAAATGCAAACGACATCACAAACACAAAAGGGTTGACAATAGGGATACCGCCTTGAACAGTCAGTGGCAAAGTAGGTTTCCAGGGCTGCACCAAACCTCACACTTACCATACTGTCATCCCATTAAAACAGGACAATGTATATAAAGAAATCCCCGCCATGATCTAATCTCTAACCAACAAGGCAGCATCATTAGGCAATATAAGTAAAACACAAATATGCTCGTGTAAATATAATACAAAAAAACAATAGCCTAGAAAGCCACAGTGAAGGTACTCATTGACTTGGCAGAAGCCAGAGCAACAAGAAAATAAACCATTAAGGGCACGACAAGAAAGATCATAGACAAACATCAGACGCTACCGTCCCAATGGGCTTTAGGTAGGCGTCATCATAGGGTCCACAGCCTGTCCGGTCATCGTACAATTAAAGAGGAAAGCATAGTGGCGAACTGTAAAAGGGTCCACCACCAAGCGTGCAGTATGTTGCAAAATGATAGGGTCATAACCTCTTTTGATAAACTTTTTAACAAGTTTAACAAAGATAGTATGAAAGTGATCATGACCAAGAATCTTACGAAGTTTATAAATCACATCACCATAGAAGTCAGGTTGTGATAGTCCTTGTCGCAGAAGAGTCCTTAAATTACTTTTATATTTGGAAAGAAGATCAGGGTTACGATAATAAAATTTTGCAAAGGTTTTACGAAGTTTATGGTAATGGAAACCCTGATTGAGTAGCGTTTTAGTTATACAAAGATTACGAATATTAAAGCCCTCAACTCGAGTACAAGCTCTTGAAAAACAAATAAGTTGAGACACATACACCCCATAAGAAGTTGCTCGGGGAACATCCCTATCCAAGTGGGGATAATTAACAATGTTAAAATTAAAATCATCTCTCTTGTCATAGATTTTGCTTATTATTTCACCATTTTCAATCGAGAGATCTAAATCAAGAAAAGAAGTGTTATTTAAGAAATAGAACATCGTTTACTGTGAACTATCGTTTAATATATCACGGTTTGGAGTTCAATTGTAAACAATAATTTCACGAGCCCGAAGGTTCGGGCGAGTGAAATTATTGTTTACAATTGAACGACAAACCGTGATATTCACCGTAAACAATGTTCTATTTCTATTCTAATACCCCTAAAATGTGAAAATAACGCACACATCTGAAATCTTTCGCATTGCTTTGCTTACTCTCCTAACGTTGCATACGTTACAATGCACAATGCGCAATGCTTATTCTCCTAACATTGCAAAAATAACAGTGATATATCGTTCAATATAACGAGATATTCTAAACTAGGCTATATAGTGCGGGTGTATTAGAATATCAGATATATTAGTTCTTTAGGATATTATAAATATTATTAACCATAGTTGGAAAGAAAGGGTTGTCAATGTTCAGTATGTCATCCAGATACCCAGAGGTGTCATTAAAGGCTTCAATAACATTTGCCTGGGTATCTGGTGAAAGACTCAACATGAAATCTCTTTCATAGCAAAATAAGAACAAATCCGCAACAAGTGATGCACAGTTCGTACCCATAGGGATACCAACAATTTGTAAACGGTGGTTCCATACCTGATGAAAATATTATCTAATAGGAAGATGAGTGCTTCACAAACTTCATAGCATGTCCACATAGTATAATTGTCTAAACTGCTTTAATATTATTACATGCCAAAAATGTAGTATTTTCTCTAGCGAATGTTTTTTGAATAAGAGAAATTAGCTTGTCTTTAATAAGGTGATGTGGTAAGATTGTATATAGTGTATAGAATCATAAGTGCTTATTGATGAAACTTGACCTTTATTGAAAATTTTATCAAGAACGTCTCCTGAATTTTGTATAGACCAAAATAAATTAATCCCAGAGTTTTCATAAGTTTTATCACAATATAGTTCAACGTGATCTTTAACGGCAGTAAGACAAGAAGTTAAAAGTTTGGAGATGTTTGTTGTGGTGCAGGCACTAGAATTCGAAATAAAGCGAGCCTTATACGGATTTTTATGTAATTTAGGAATCCAGTACATAGTAGGCAGTTTATTTTGCTTATCGTTTACACCAGCCTTGAAAGTAGTGCACCGAGTGATATGTGCGGAAACAACATCATCCTCAATAGAATTAACTGGAGTGTACAAATTGGTGCTGCCGAGTTCCAGAGATAAAACATTGACGTAATGTATGCGTCAAACAATAATTACATTATTAGCTGCTTTATCTGCAGGAACTAAAACAAATTTATTATGAAATTCCTGAATTCCCGATTTTAAATTACGAAAGGAAAACCTAGGTCTCTGAGGAAGTAAAGAGGGGTTAGCATTATAAAAGTTAATATGTGTATCTATAATTTTAAGAATTGACTTTTCCAAGTAGAAAGCGAGTTTGGGTCCGCATTTTCTCTACGACACCGTTTTATACTAAAATCTTCAATGGAGTGGGCGATCTGGGCACGACAGGCATTAAAATCAATAGTTGAAGGTAATCTATATTTAGGACCTTTCGAAAACAAATGCCGAATACGTTTATCAACAATATCAAAATTACCAGTGATGACATGACCTGCTGGAGCATAGCAAAATTTTGATGTGTTGTATTCACATTCCTTAGGAGTATTATGTACTATATCAAGGTCAGAAACTATTTTGTTATAGCTGAAAATAATATTTCTAATAGGCTTTTTATACTTATAACAAATTATAGGACTTTCGGAATTTTTGAAATATTTTGGGATAGAATCAACTACATAAGTATCTCGAAAAATACTAGGCATGTTACCTTTATTAATATATAGTAGTTTTAGAAAATGCCTGGCGTGATCAGACTCTTTGTCAATTTGGGGTAGGAGAACATGTTGTGTGTAGCTTTGAACTATGGAAGCAGTGTTATACAAGGGACCTGTACGAATGAAACTTTTGTCTGCTTCCTCGTCGATCAACTTTAGTGAAGAAATGGACAAAGAGAGAAGCCGTGAAAGCATAGAGTGCTTTCCAGACTGTTTAAAAATAGTATGTAAAACAGCGACAGAAATAATTACACGTGATTTACGTTTGATGTTACCATTATGCCTAAGACCATGAGACCTAGTTTTACGCATTCAGACAGAAAATATAGAAAAAATGTCAATATTAGGATCTTTAGAAATATTTCCTTCTTGATAAATATTGTCATTAAGGCTGAGTGGATAAGGTGTCTGTAAGTTTTTCATCCACTTAAGTTCTGCAATGTGTCTAGCTTTTATTTTAAAGCTTTTAGTAGCATCATTATCAACAAATGTTCCTGTTGAATGATTTGTGACAGAGTTATGTTCCATTATATTAAACACAAACTTTATCCAGACTAGGTTTCCTGAACTCCTGGCTGGATTTCAAGGGAATTTGGCAGGAATGATCGGTACCAAGCATAGTTGTGCATATTGTTTCTGTGTTGAAATGATTTTTGTTGGAGTTGTTTCTCTTTAAAGATTGCTATACATAAACTGTGTCCCCTAGTTCTCCAGATACGCTGGCCGTTATTTCAACGAATCTTTGTGGGGATGACCAAGCCTAGTTACACATGTCATCATCGTGTTCCGGTTGAATGAATTTTTGCAGAGTTATTGCCCTTTAAAGGTTTTAATAACGTAACTATGTACAGACTAGTTTGCCTGAACCCCTGGCCGGATTTCAATGAAGCAAGCTTGACAGTGATGATCAGTACTTAGCCTATTTGCGCATATTATCACTGCATTCTGGTTGAATGATTTTTGACAGAGTTATGGCCTGTTATGCACAAACTTTATTCAGACTAGTCTGCTGGGGCTCCCTAGTGGGTAATCGGGTAAAAAAAAACAAAATTACTTTATTGTCAAAATGTTGATGCATTTATAAACAGGTTTTGTTACACCAGCGTAAAGGGGCCCTTCTACATGGGTACTTGGGGGACTTGTATTAATTTATGTTCGACTCCACTTTGCACAATGCAGGGCAAAGGGTTTTGTCATATGTGCCACAGCAACTAATATCCCCCCCACCACCAACCACAGACTCCATAACACCAGTAGAGCGATACAGGCCCCCTTGGGCTTCTTGTTTGAAAAACTCACAACATCCCATTACTTTTTCTAAATAACTTGCAATTGTTCAAAAATTATTATTACTTATCAGAAAAGTATAAAGCGAATTTGTTCGCATATTATTCACCTCTGATTATATTGCACCAATAATATATTTAAACCTATGGTAAAATATTTCGAAAAAAGGAAAACTCAATTAGTTTTTAATTATATACTAGCAAGTTTGAAGTCAAAATGATACTTCAATGCTGGATTTAAACTTCAAGATTGCCACGTGTCCCTTTAAGCTAGTTTTAATGTTACTTATTGATATTTCATAAAAAAACATTTCAAATAATTATGAAAAATATCAAACTTTGTCCGAACTTAGGGATATGATGTGGCATACAGGTTTTAAATGATTTATCCTCTAGCTATTGTGTACAAACACAGTGATTTGGTCCTCAGTTGCATAGCTAATACACTAGTGTATCATGGCTTTATTAAAGAAACAAACCCACCAAATAATGGCAAAATTACACTACAAAACTGTTTATTGGCAAAATTACACTACAAAACTGTTTATTGGCAAAATTACACTACAAAACTATTTATTGGCAAAATTACACTACAAAACTGTTCATCAAAACTCTATCCAGGTGTTCAGGTCATATAATAATGTATATGTGCTAAAAGTATAGGAATACTCACGAGTTCTTAAAATATATAATATAATATAATACACGTGAATATGGTAACTCATTAATTCAGCGCTCCAGTTTTGAGGCTTGGCATGGTTGGTTAAAGTCATTTATATTGTGTCTATAAAGTTTTGATTCTCAAAATATATGTTATATATATATACCATGTTGTCAGTAAGTTTAGAAACGGTATACATATGGTGTAAAATGTGGCTGTTGTTGGCAGGATAGCTACCGGTACTTTGAACTCCCGGAAGCCATGTTATGTGATAAAGGATTTTTTTCTTATCTTTTCAATGTCTTTTGCGTGAACCAATATGAAACATTTAAAATCAAACTCAATAAATGTTGTTTGTTCATGATTGTAATTGTGCCATTTTCAATATGATACCAATGCCATTCTTAACAAATAACTGTGACTTGTCTTTATCGAAATAATAAGTACTCTATCTTATTCGTAAATCATTCCCGGTAAAATAAATATGACAGGCTGAGATGCATTTACATAATTATCACACCTCTGTACACATTATTGACATCTACAACGCATCACTACTGGTATCTTCTCTTTCGCACTATCCATTTATATTAGCCTCGGTTGTTTGGCCTGCTTCTGATTTCTTCGCTACACTATGATTCATAATCAAGACATGGAGAGAAAATGGAAGCTTGAAATTGCCGATCAGATTGGGGTGATTTTGGCGAGACTTCGAGAGATTCTTTGAGAATCAAAAGAAAAAGTATTTGAAGTTAGTTAAATGTTGATGTCTTACTTTTAACTTGTGAGAGCAGCAAGTGACATCAAAAAATCCTCCCTTGTTTATCAACAATTGACGTTGTATGTTTCTTTACAACATTACTTCATGCACACGTCAACTTTACGAGCGTAAAAAAATTAAATCGACTAATCACTAGTGGGCACCATAATTGGTCTAATGTGCTCAGATAGATATCTGCAAGTAGAACATATGGATGATTCGGTATTGGCAGGATGAGGCTAGTTTATATGCAGTCTGGTTCTCTGTAGACCTCATAAATATAATGAATAGTGAATATGTTTTGATTTTGACAGTCTTGTCTAAAGTACATTATAAGATATGATATCTATGCACATATTTATAAGAGAGTACATCAGGCATTTTGTGGAGGTTTTGGGGTCTGACTAAATTAGAACTGACAAATGATGATATTTTCTATTCATATGGGCCAGTACAAAACATCCCCTTATTTACAAGGAAATTCCAACTGCACATTAATAGGTGGTATCCTAGGTTTCTCACCAGTGTTAATTTAAGCGTTTTAAGCTGATTTCATTTAACATTTTGACATGTAAGTGAGGAAGTTTCGATTCTTAAGGATGGCGGGAGGTGTACAGTACTGGTTCTACCCAGGTAAAGTGGGTGGTCTTCTTCCATCACCAAAAAAAATCGACTGTCATATATAACCTTACATATGTTGAAATCCTGTATTTTGCCTCATTAAGACGATAGGGCCTTCATTTTGCAGGACTTCAATGAAATAGTGTCAAGCCTAGTTGTGCATATCGTTTAACATTTATGGTGAATAAAAATTTAGACTTAGACATCACACTTGGACATCACATTTAAGGAATAGGCGAAATTAAATTTGAAGGTCATTGGGTGGGTTTGCGAGGGACGTACCCTTCAGGTGACCAGTATTTTTACCCATCATGATTTATTTAGATGCAATTTGAAGTATATTTCAACTGTAAATGAAAGGATTTTTAAGAAGTATAGCCTACAAGGAGCTATTTGTAGACGGGTATAATGCTTTCATTGGTGTTTTAAGGGATAGGGTAGAGAGATCAATAGGGGTTAATTAAGGAGTAGGGGGAAATTAGATGTTAGAATTAAAGGATAGAGGCAATATGCTCTTAAATGGTCCGTGGAAGACCCTGCAGTGTTAACACCATATTTTAATTGATATGACATAGAAAGCATGACTTTGAACATGTTTAAATTTTTGGATTTTCTAGAAAAAGCTTTTTAAAATACAGTTAACTAGAAGTTCTCATTTGAAAGTGGATATATGAGAATACAAGACTGTGACCTCATGGACAGTGTTATTAGAGAAATAATACCACTGTGCATGTGTCACAGTCTGTCATGACATGGATCACAGAGTGTCATGACATGGATCACAGTCTGTCATGACATGGATCATAGAGTGTCATGACATGGATCGCAGTCTGGCATGACATGGATCACAGAGTGTCATGACATGGATCGCAGTCTGTCATGACATGGATCACATGCCATATTGTGGGTCCAACACATATTTTACACAATTCTAAACCACCCAAAATTCACGCAGGTTTTGTTTGTATAAATGGGTACAGTATAGAAGCTAGAGAACAGCAGCTCTTATGTTTATATTTAAAAAATTTATTATATATTTTCATACTTTTATACCTCAGTCATCACATCTTACAGTGGATTCAAAACAGTCGATGATTGTCCATTTTCATTGATTTCATGAAAACGATTAATTAAAGGGAATGTAGCGACACAGCCAAACATGCTCTTTTATTGAGTGTTCTGAAAAATTTGCAAAAAAGTGGAAGAATTATCAAAATCATGAAAATCGGATGATAAACAAACAAGATATGACCATTTGAAGGGTTGTACTAAATGGATATTGGAGCCGCCATTTTGAAAACTATGATGTCATAGTTCCATATGACCATACCGGTATATGGAATATTGATAAAAATCATTTAAAGCAAAGCAAATCACTGCAAATGAAGGCTAACTCCTTAACTGGGAATATAAAGCATTACTGACATTAGTTATACATATTCTTCATACAGTTACTTTATTATTTTCCCTTATAAATGAGTAATTTTTCATATTTATCAATATTCCATATATGGTCATTTAGCACTGTGATGTCATAGCTCTAAAAATGGCGGCAAAATCCGCACTCCCAAATTTTTAATATAGTTGCCATCATGTCCGTCTATGTCCACACGTCCGTACGTCTGTACGTCCCGCTTTCTTGTCCGCTCAACTCCTCCTACATTTTTCATCCGATTTTCATGAAACTCGACAGGTAGTATCAGCATGATGTCTTATAATGCATATTGTCAGGAGGTTCCAGTTGAAAGATTTTTGGCAGAGTTATGGGACTTTGACGTTGTTCAGATCTTAACCTTGTCCGCTCATTTTCTACATGTTTCATCCAATTTTCATGAAAATTCACAGGAAGTATCTGTCTAGTAATGCCTACCTTCCGGACATTCCGGTTGAATGATATTTGGCAGAGTTACGGGACTTTGACGTTTTTCGAATCTAACGCTTGTCCGCTCAACTTCTTTACGTTTTTCATCCAATTTTCATGCTACTTTATAGGAAGTAATTAGATGGTGTCTAGAAGCACATAGGGCGTTCCTGAATGATTTGGGACTTCGAAGTGTTTCAAGTGTAAAGCATTTCTGCTCAACTCCTACATTTTTCATCTGATTTTCATGAAACTTGGTAGGAGGTATCATTATGATGCCTTGTAACACATATTGTCAGGCCGTTTTTTTTTTGCGAAAAGTTAAGGAACTGAAGTTTTTCAGGTATAAAGCTTTGCCACTCAAGTCCTCCTACATTTTTCATCCGATTGTTTTTCACATGGTCACCTTTATTTGGGAGCATCCATCGGTTTTACTGATTTCTTACCGTTTTTTATTTAATTTTTGGTGGGGAGGCGGGGTGTGGGTTGTGGGCAGGGGAGTGATTTTTGGATACAAAACATAGAAAATGTATGTGGAAGATTTTTTTGATTTTTTAAATGTTGTTATTTTAAACGGTGGTGGCGGAGTGTGTGGGTGTGGGGTGGGGGAGAGATGTGGGGGGGGGGGGGGGGGGGGGGCTGCTACTATTAAGGGAGGCACTCTTATTAGGGGAAATACAGTAACCATACAATGTTGGGTATATATAACTGTTTCCATGCAGGGAGGCTACAACTTGGTTTCCATGTCCAACTGCATGAGCACCTGCACCTCGGTCCTGCTTGGAGATGCTGTCCCGTACTGGCAATACGACACACCACAGCAAGGGTGAGTAAACTGTTGACTGTATAATTCTATTCAGAGATTACTGTAATGGAAGGTGACATACTAATTTAGATATAGACTCACATGACTGTGTGTTTTCCCCTTCAAAAACATCTCATCCCATGTTTAATAACTTTATTCAAAATATCAAAAAGGTCCAAACCAGTACTACAATACAATACATTCCGAATTTGCTCTTGTAACAGCCCATCCCACTCTCATCACATACATTCTGCATTTGACGAGAATCATCAGGCGACAGGCGGTGTCAACTTTTCGTTAAGAAGTTAATTCAAGCTTCTAAAAAAACTCGTAACTTGAAAACTATCCAACAAATTGGTTTGATATTTGCACAGGTGTTACATTTGATTATTAGCTATACCACACTATTAATGTTTCCATGATCTTGACCTTCTGTTCAAGGTCACACTTGATTGAAAAGGTCTTTTGTCCGAGTTCTCCAATTCAGCATAACATGAATACTATGCAAATTTGATATTTATACAGTTGTTACATATGATGATCATATATTCATGTCATAATCACTGAATTGTGAAAACACAGAAATTAAGGTTCTGTTGGAATTTCCATGTTCTTGTCTTAACATCCATTGTTTTCCAACTGTTCCATTTGCCAGTTGCATGCTGGTCAAATGCAGGACATTCGGTCACATTGAATGGTCACTAGTTCATGCGTGTTGACTCTTGCTGGCCTGAAGAATGTAGTATTGATGAAGGAGAAATGATTGATGGACATTGAAACAGATGTCAATATTTGTTTTCTGAGCTTATAATAATTAACATGTCTTAAGCCACAAATTCAACAATTCAGTTTGGAAGCATGTTGTTTGCAATAAACAACATAGTTATTTTTGACATGGTCTCTTAAAGCTACACGGTCCATATAAATACAGGTCCTTTTAAAGAAAATATATAAATTAATATGTGTATCAAAAGCTAGTCTTGCATACCGGATAAGGTGATCTGCATTTTACATGGGTGCTGGAAAGTCTGATTTTACACATGGGGAAAGATAAAAGTCGCGCGCTGATATCAATAATGACAGTTGCATGACTTTGTTGTGTAAACAAATATGCAAAACGTAGTTGTTGGCGACGTCGATGCGCAGAATGTAAATGAAATGCAAGGAAAAGAATCAATCATGGGTACCCAATTCAGACCCTCCGTATAAATGTTTTAATCGGAACCTCTGCACAATTATACCCAATCTTCACTGGATACTCATGAAAGATTCTTATAACATACGTTTCCTGTTTAGGAGATATACCACAAGGCAACACCCTACACTGCAAAACAAAGATACTATACTTGCAAGTTGCATTGGTGTGCTTGACATTATTGAATGTGGATTGTGTAGATTTAAATAAAAAATTTCTTCTTATACTTTGTCATCATTATTGCCATTTATAATTAGTGAGGAAGTGTCGATTCTTACGGATGGCGGGAGTTGAAAAATCGATGTCATGGCTTTTTAATGTCGTGGGTCAATAACTCTGATGTTTATGGATGGATTTTCAAATAACTTGGCACAAGTGCTCACCACAACAAGACAATGTGTCGCACACAAAATCCAGGTCCTTGGCAACAAGGTCAAGGTCACACTTAGAGGTCAGAGGTCAAAACACATCGGGGTCATTTGTCACAGTGACATTCCTTATTTGTTTCTAAATCATATATATATATATATATTTAAAATATGGTTAATATTTCTAACAGTTGTACATATATTTCAAATAAAGTGTACATGAATTATATAAAACAAGAATTTATAAGAGCCTTAAAGCATTATATGACTTAATATTAAAGATTTATACAACGAAAATTAGTCGAGCCATTTAGTTTTCCAGACCAAACTTTTTCATTAACAGTAACATAATCATAATCCAGGGGCCTTTTTTTGTGCATAATGTAGCTGAATACGAAAATGAAACATATTAAGATGGTTTTATACATATTTGGATTGACACCCATAATCCTTCCAGATCAGGTCCAGTACTTAATAATCAAATGTTATAAATATGACATAACTTACTAAATGTTATGTAAATGGCATCAAGTTTTGCAATAAAGTGTACCATAAAGATGAGTTTGACAAGGCGCATAATTGTAGCTGCACCTGATTATGGCGACATAACTATCTTCTAGTTGGCAGTTGCTGCCAATAAACGTAAAAGATATTGGTAGCACTGTCATGTTATGACATAAACTGCATCCCTGAAATATGCTCTACAGATTATTTGTGATGATAACATATCACTGCATGTGGGATTTACGATTCATTGATGAAACTGAATAACATGCAGGTATTGGGAGGGAAAGATTCTTGAAAGTTTTGAAGATAGAGTTAAGTTTCGTTGGTGTGTTTGTAGGCAAGACACATTCGGTGTGTTCGTAGGCAAGACACTTTTTCTTAGCCTTATCCGTCGAATAGAGATGTAAACGGGGCAGTCCTGTGTTTGGAGTCTATACCCCGATCACAATAAAGAACTATAGGAAACTTTTCTTTAGTAAGAGAATGGCAGATCTACAATTCCTATGTATACTTTCCCTCCCTCTGCCAGGGGCGACTTTAAATTATCCTAAGTGTTGATGAGCAGTTAAACTAAAATTAAGATCGCTTCTGTGAAGTGTACAGCACTCTAGTCGGATGATGAAACAAACAACATATTTTGTTTCAGACAAAACTAACACTTTTCTGTGTTTTGTCATTGAAGTAGCTTTTCTGTTTGCTTATTCATAAAGAAGGTGATTAATATTCCTGAGTACGTAATCAATATTCCCAAGGAACACATTATAGGAACACACAGGAATATAGGAGTGTTCAATGCATCACAGTCTGATACAAATTAATGGCAGACAGATGCCACTGTTAAAAAGTTTAAAGGGACACATGACAAGTATTTATCATGCATTAAATTGTGTGTGTGTGTGTGCGTGTGTGTGTGTTTGTGTGTGAATCCAAGTTTTTTAGTCCCTCCGCCTTTTAACCAATTAGACATCCTAAAGAGATGGCCACAATAGAGTCTGGACTGTATGAAGCATTACAGTTATACCTGATTAATTAATCCAGTGTCATTTTGATGTTAAACCTTCTTGCATTTATTCAAATAAAAGGTAATAATTGTAGTTTTGGAGTTTTCTTTGTTATTTTGTTGTTACAATATAATCAGCAGTAAGTAATATGCAAATTTAACGCAATTTCATTTGAACATTTCAAATAATTATTAACAATGATCATTGCAAATTTTTGTTGAAAAACAAACTGGTTGCTTTCAGTTTTAAAAACTTTTAAGATTGCTGCGTATACCCTTAATTCCCATGTTTGAAATATCTTGGTTGTTCAGTTTTACCCCATGTGTTGGCATATAGTCACCCATCTAGGAAAAGTTCACACATATAAAAATAACCTCTTCAGTTTAATTATTTAGCAAAAAAAGTTATTCTTTTTTGCTCAAGTGTTAATTAAGGCTATAATTATTATTATATAGTTTTGTGTTGTTCCTTGTTGTAATGCAGATGTGCGAGACGGTGCATGCCAATATGAACCTGGCAATATGGAGTATTAAAGACACGAATGGCAATATGGAGTATTAAAGATACACCTGGCAATATGGAGTATTAAAGATACACCTGGTAATATGGAGTTTTAAAGATACACCTTGCAATATGGAGTATTAAAGATACACCTTGCAATATGGAGTATTCAAGATACACCCGGCAATATGGAGTATTAAAGATACACCTGGCAATATGGAGTATTCAAGATACACCTTGCAATATGGAGTATTAAAGATACACCCGGCAATATGGAGTATTAAAGATACACCTTGCAATATGGAGTATTCAAGATACACCTTGCAATATGGAGTATTCAAGATACACCCGGCAATATGGAGTATTAAAGATACACCTTGCAATATGGAGTATTCAAGATACACCCAGCAATATGGAGTATTAAAGATACACCTGGCAATATGGAGTATTAAAGATACACCTGGCAGTATGGAGTATTAAAGATACACATGGCAATATGGAGTATTAAAGATACAACTTGCAATATGGAGTATGGAAGATACACCGGGCAATATGGAGTATTAAAGATACACCTGGCAATATGGAGTATTACATATACACCTGGCAATATGAAGTATTAAAGATACACCTTGCAATATGGATTATTGAAGATACACCTGGCAATATGGAGTATTAAAGATACACCTTGCAATATGGAGTATTGAAGATACACCCGGTAATATGGAGTATCAAAGATACTCCTGGAAATATGGAGTATTAAAGATACACCTTGCAATATGGAGTATTAAAGATACACCTGGCAATATGGAGTATTAAAGATACACCTGGCAATATGGAGTATTAAAGATACACCTGGCAATATGGAGTATTAAAGATACAACTGGCAATATGGAGTATTGAAGATACACCTGGCAATATGGAGTATTAAAGATACACCTGACAATATGGAGTATTAAAGATACACCTGGCAATATGGAGTATTAAAAATATACCTGGCAATATGGAGTATTAAAGATACACATGACAATATGGAGTATTAAAGATACACCTGGCAATATGGAGTATTAAAGATACACCTGGCAATATGGAGTATTAAAGAAACACCTGGCAATATGGAGTATTAAAGATACACCTTGCAATATGGAGTATTGAAGATACACCTGGCAATATGGAGTATTAAAGATACACCTGGCAATATGGAGTATTAAAGATACACCTGGCAATATGGAGTATTAAAGAAACACCTTGCAATATGGAGTATTGAAGATACACCTGCCAATATGGAGTATTAAAGATACACCTGGCAATATGGAGTATTAAAAATACACCTGGCAATATGGATTATTAAAGATACACCCAGCAATATGGAGTATTGAAGATACACCTGGCAATATGGAGTATTGAAGATACACCTGGCAATATGGAGTATTAAAGATACACCTGGCAATATGGAGTATTAAAGATACACCTGGCAATATGGAGTATTAAAGATACACCTGGCAATATGGAGTATTAAAAATACACCTGGCAATATGGAGTATTAAAGATACACCAAGCAATATGGAGTATTGAAGATACACCTGGCAATATGGAGTATTGAAGATACACCTTGCAATATGGAGTATTGAAGATACACCTTGCAATATGGGGTATTGAAGATACACCTGGCAATATGGAGTATTAAAGATACACCTGGCAATATGGAGTATTAAAGATTCACCTTGCAATGTGGAGTATTGAAGATACACCTGGCAAAATGGCTTATTAAAGATACACCTGGCAATATGGAGTATTAAAGATACACCTGGCAATATGTAGTATTAAAGATACGCATGGCAATATGGAGTATTGAAGATACAGCTGGCAATATGGAGTATTGAAGATACACCTGGCAATGTGGAGTATTAAAGATACACCTGGCCATATGGAGTATTAAAGATACACATGGCAATATGGAGTATTAAAGATACACCTGGAAATATGGAGTATTAAAGATACTCCTGACAATATGGTGTATTAAAGATACACCTGGCAATATGGAGTATTAAAGATACACCTGGCAGTATGGAGTATTAAAGATACAACTGGCAATATGGAGTATTAAAGATACACGTGGCAATATGGAGTATTAAAGATACACCTGGCTATATGGAGTATTAAAGATACACCTGGCAATATGGAGTATTAAAGATACACCTGGCTATATGGAGTATTAAAGATACACCTGGCAATATGGAGTATTAAAGATACACCTGGCTATATGGAGTATTAAAGATACACCTGGCAATATGGAGTATTAAAGATACACATGGCAATATGGAGTATTATAGATACACCCAGCAATATGGAATATTAAAGATACACCTGGCAATATGGAGTATTGAAGATACACCTGGGAATATGGAGTATTAACGATATGCCTGGCAATATGGAGTATTAAAGATACAACTGGCAATATGGAGTATTAAAGATACACCTGGCAATATGGAATATTAAAGATACACCTTGCAATATGGAGTATTAAAGATACACCTTGCAATATGGAGGATTGAAGATACACCTGGCAATATGGAGTATTAAAGATACACCTGGCAATATGGAGTATTAAAGATACACCTGGCAATATGGAGTATTAAAGATACAAATGACAGTATGGAGTATTAAAGATGCAACTGGCAATATGGAGTATTGAAGATACACCTGACAATATGGAGTATTAAAGATAAACCTGGCAATATGGAGTATTAAAAATATACCTGGCAATATGGAGTATTAAAGATACACCTGACAATATGGAGTATTAAAGATACACCTGACAATATGGAGTATTAAAGATACACCTGACAATATAGAGTATTAATGATACACCTGGCTATATGGAGTATTAAAGATACACCTTGCAAAATGGAGTATTGAAGATACACCTGGCAATATGGAGTATTAAAGATACACCTGGCAATATGGAGTATTAAAGATACACATGGCAATATGGAGTATTAAAGATACACCTTGCAATATGGAGTATTGAAGATACAACTGGCAATATGGAGTATTGAAGATACACCTGGCAATATGGAGTATTAAAAATACACCTGGCAATATGGAGTATTAAAGATACACCTGGCAGTATGGAGTATTAAAGATACACCTGGAAATATGGAGTGTTAAAGATACACCTGGCAATATGGAGTATTAAAGATACACCTTGCAATATGGGGTATTGATTGAAGATACACATGGCAATATGGAGTATTAAAGATAACCTGGCAATATGGAGTATTAAAGATTCACCTTGCAATGTGGAGTATTGAAGATACACCTGGCAATATGGCTTATTAAAGATACACCTGGCAATATGGAGTATTAAAGATACGCATGGCAATATGGAGTATTGAAGATACACCTGGCAATATGGAGTATTGAAGATACACCTGGCAATATGGAGTATTAAAGATACACCTGGCCATATGGAGTATTAAAGATACACATGGCAATATGGAGTATTAAAGATACAACTGGCAATATGGAGTATTATAGATACACCCAGCAATATGGAATATTAAAGATACACCTGGCAATATGGAGTATTGAAGATACACCTGGGAATATGGAGTATTAACGATATGCCTGGCAATATGGAGTATTAAAGATACAACTGGCAATATGGAGTATTAAAGATACACCTGGCAATATGGAATATTAAAGATACACCTTGCAATATGGAGTATTAAAGATACACCTTGCAATATGGAGGATTGAAGATACATCTGGCAATATGGAGTATTAAAGATACACCTGGCAATATGGAGTATTAAAGATACACCTTGCAATATGGAGTATTAAAGATACACATGACAGTATGGAGTATTAAAGATGCAACTGGCAATATGGAGTATTGAAGATACACCTGACAATATGGAGTATTAAAGATACACCTGGCAATATGGAGTATTAAAAATATACCTGGCAATATGGAGTATTAAAGATACACCTGACAATATGGAGTATTAAAGATACACCTGACAATATGGAGTATTAAAGATACACCTGACAATATAGAGTATTAATGATACACCTGGCAATATGGAGTATTAAAGATACACCTTGCAATATGGAGTATTGAAGATACACCTGGCAATATGGAGTATTAAAGATACACCTGGCAATATGGAGTATTAAAGATACACCTGGCAATATGGAGTATTAAAGATACACCTTGCAATATGGAGTATTGAAGATACAACTGGCAATATGGAGTATTGAAGATACACCTGGCAATATGGAGTATTAAAAATACACCTGGCAATATGGAGTATTAAAGATACACCTGGCAATATGGAGTATTAAAGATACACCTGGAAATATGGAGTGTTAAAGATACACCTGGCAATATGGAGTATTAAAGATACACCTTGCAATATGGGGTATTGATTGAAGATACACATGGCAATATGGAGTATTAAAGATAACCTGGCAATATGGAGTATTAAAGATTCACCTTGCAATGTGGAGTATTGAAGATACACCTGGCAATATGGCTTATTAAAGATACACCTGGCAATATGGAGTATTAAAGATACGCATGGCAATATGGAGTATTGAAGATACACCTGGCAATTTGGAGTATTGAAGATACACCTGGCAATATGGAGTATTAAAGATACACCTGGCCATATGTAGTATTAAAGATACACATGGCAATATGGAGTATTAAAGATACAACTGGCAATATGGAGTATTAAAGATACGACTGGCAATATGGAGTATTAAAGATACACTTGGCAGTATGGAGTATTAAAGATAAACCTGGCAGTATGGAGTATTAAAGATACACCTGGCAATATGGAGTATTAAAGATACACGTGGCAATATGGAGTATTAAAGAATACACCAAGATTTCCAAGATAATATGGAGTGTTAAAGATACACCCTGTAATATGGAGTAATAAAGATACACCTGGCAATATGGAGTATTAAAGATACACCCTGTAATATGGAGTAATAAAGATACACCTGGCAATATGGAGTATTAAAGATACACCTGGCAATATGGAGTAATAAAGATACACCTGGCAATATGGAGTATTAAAGATACACCTGGCTATATGGAGTATTAAAGATACACCTGGCAATATGGAGTATTAAAGATACACATGGCAATATGGAGTATTAAAGATACAACTGGCAATATGGAGTATTAAAGAATACACCAAGATTTTCACGATAATATGGAGTATTAAAGATACACCCTGGCAATATGGAGTATTAAAGATACACCTGGCTATATGGAGTATTAAAGATACACCTGGCAATATGGAGTATTAAAGATACACATGGCAATATGGAGTATTAAAGATACAACTGGCAATATGGAGTATCAAAGAATACACCAAGATTTCCACGATAATATGGAGTATTAAAGATAGATACACCCTTTTATATGGAGTAATAAAGATACACCTGGCAATATGGAGTATTAAAGATACAACTGGCAATATGGAGTATTAAAGAATACACAAACATTTCCACGATAATATGGAGTATTAAAGATACACCCTGGCAATATGGAGTATTAAAGATACACCTGGCAATATGGAGTATTAAAGATACACATGGCAATATGGAGTATTAAAGATACAACTGGCAATATGGAGTATCAAAGAATACACCAAGATTTCCATGATAATATGGAGTATTAAAGATAGATACACCCTTGTATATGGAGTAATAAAGATACACCTGGCAATATGGAGTATTAAATATACACTGGCAATATGGAGTATTAAAGATACACCTGGCAATATGGAGTATTAAAGATACACCTGGCAATATGGAGTATTAAAGATACACCTGGCAATATGGAGTATTAAAGATACTCCCTGCAATATGGAGTATTGAAGATACACCTGACAATATGGAGTATTAAAGTTACACCTGGCAATATGGATTATTAAAGATACGTATCACCTGGCAATATGGAGTATTGAAGATACACCTTGCAATATGGAGTATTGAAGATACACCTTGCAATATGGAGTATTAAAGATACACCTGGCAATATGGAGTATTAAAAATACACCTGGCAATATGGAGTATTAAAGATACACCTGGCAATATGGAGTATTAAAGATACACCTGGCAATATGGAGTATTGAAGATACACCTGGCAATATGGAGTATTAAAGATACACCTGGCAATATGGAGTATTAAAGATTCACCTTGCAATGTGGAGTATTGAAGATACACCTGGCAATATGGAGTATTAAAGATACACATGGCAATATGGAGTATTAAAGATTCACCTTGCAATGTGGAGTATTGAAGTTACACCTGGCAATATGGAGTATTAAAGATACACCTGGCAATATGGAGTATTAAAGATTCACCTTGCAATATGGAGTATTGAAGATACACCTGGCAATATGGCTTATTAAAGATACACCTGGCAATATGGAGTATTAAAGATTGACCTTGCAATGTGGAGTATTAAAGATACACCTGGCAATATGGAGTATTAAATATACACATGGCAATATGGAGTATTAAAGATACAACTGGCTATATGAAGTATTAAAGAATACACCAAGATTTCCATGATAGTATGGAGTATTAAAGATACACCTGGCAATATGGAGTATTAAAGATACACCTGGCTATATGGAGTATTAAAGATACACCTGGCAATATGGAGTATTAAAGATACACATGGCAATATGGAGTATTAAAGATACAACTTGCAATATGGAGTATTAAAGATACACCTGGCAATATGGAGTATTAAAGAATACACCAAGATTTCCATGTGTACCTTGAAGAATATGTCAGACAACAGCATTTCCATCGAAAGGAGATTTCTTCCAGCACTGACATATAGCATAGTTCAAAGGAAATAAATCAAAATGGTATATTTTTTTTTAGAATTGTTCAAATTCATTATTATAGCATTAAATTAATAATAAATAATACATGGTCCAGCCTTAATTCCATTAAGCGATGGGAAAGCTTATATAAGCACGATTTTATAACGGATATTTCGACAATTTTTACTGAAGAAATGCAATAACCAGTTTAAAATGACCTATTAAATGTTTTAATTTTATAATAGGTAAACTTTTTAACCATTAATTAAGGTTTTATTTTATACACCAGCCAACCCCGTTTTCGCTTCTTGGAGAAGGGTTGGATGGGGTATGAAAGTTAATACTCAGACCACGTAATGAGCAGAATAAACCATAAGCCACAAAAAAAACAACACCAATTTTATACAATAAAAGACCCAAAGGAGGTATTACCAAACTATAGGTACATGCCTAGGTAAGCTATTTTAAAACTTGGCAGTAAAAAAATCGGAATGTATTGCAACGCGATCATAATGTGTAAATACCACTGACTAATTGGGTGCTCTAGATCTGTAGCTGCTATTTATTGTATGGGGATTCTTCTATGGCCTGATTAGACTTGTTAATTATTAATTAATTGCGCTGTATTATAGGAAATTATAAATGTTCCATCTTTATCTTTGAACCATTTCACGTTTTAAATTAACCATTTCATAACTTTTAATTTTTTGTTTAAACAAATTCAGCCCCAAAGCCTGATGTACCCACTTTAAAGGGACAAACGGCAATCTTGATTTTTCAAAAACTCACGGCGTCTCGTTAGTTTTTCTCTTAACTTGAATTTGTTCAATCATTAATATTAATTGTTAGAATAGTTCAAAGCAAATTGTCTTTGCATATTATTGACTTTTGATAATATTGCACCAATAATATATTTAAAAATGTGTCGAGTAATGAAGGAAACAGAATTCTCAATTTTTTATTTAATTATATGCAAACAGTTTTCAAGTCAGAATGATACAGGATTAATAAATCGCTGTACTAATTTCAATGCCTGATATAAAACTCAAGATTGCCATGTGTCCCTTTAGGAATACAGGAACACACAAAGATTGAACATTATACAGCATTTGATCATTTAATCCTCAATAGGTTTAGGCTACAGTATTACTTCACATTCAGTGTTCTGTAAGTCTCTGAGGCCTTTATGATATTTGACAGCCTTTATAAACCTGTGCAGTATCTTCCTCACAATTAATTATCAGTCTGTTTGTGATTAGTTTACACAGCAGAAGCATTATGTGATTAGAAATCTTTTTTTTTCTAATGCAAAGGATATAATCCACGTCATAGAACAGATATTATTACTTATGCAATGAGATCTGCCAAACAGTTTCATTAAAACCTCGTTGTTACTTCTAGTGCATTTAGGATCAAAAGAGGATGATTTGTTTCTAATAGTTTTAAAGACCACAATGTAGTATAAAAAAAAAAAAATGGCTGCAGAGAAACTTTTCTGGACATTTTTATACATTATGCTACCGGTACTCAGAGAGGTCTAATCACATTTCTAAATAAACAAGAGCATAAAAAATTGCAGGGCAATCCATAGTCCCCCACCGGCCCAGACAAAACATTTTACAGACATTTCCTATGATGGAGGTCAAAGATCAAGGTCAAGGTCACAATGACCTTATTTTGGTATGCGACACACCGCTATCCCAAGATGTATTCACATACCAAGTTTGGTATCTCTAAGTGTTATAGTATTGAAAATACGGTCCGGACAAGCATTTTCTGTGACAGACGTCACAGGTCAAGGTCACAATGACCTTCTTTTGGTACGCGACCCATCGTTATCCCAAGATGTATTCACATACCAAGTTTGGTATCTCTAAGTGTTATAGTATTGAAAATACGGTCTGGACAAGCATTTTCTTTGACAGAGGTCACAGGTTAAGGTCAAGGTCACAGTGACCTTATTTTGGTAGGCGACACACCGCTATCCCAAGATGTATCCACATCCCAAGTTTGGTATCTCTAAGTGTTGTGGAATTGAAAATACGGTCCGGACAAGCATTTTCTATGACAGAGGTCACAGGTCAACGTCAGTGTCACAATGACCTTATTTTGGTACGCAACACACCGCTATCCCAAGATGTATTCACATACCAAGTTTGGTACCACTTAAGTGTTATAGTATTGAAAATACGGTCCGGACAAACATTTTCTATGCATTTTCTATGATAGAGGTCACAGGTCAAGGTCAAGGTCACAATGACCTTATTTTGGTACGCGATGCACCGCTATCCCAAGATGTATTCACATACCAAGTTTGGTATCTCTAAGTGTTATAGTATTGAAAAAATGGTCCGGTCAAGCATTTTCTATGAAAGAGGTCACAGGTCAAGGTCAAGGTCACAATGACCTTATTTTAGTACTTGAAACACCGCTATCCCAAGATGTATTCAAATACCAAGTTTGGTATCTCTAAGTGTTATAGTATTGAAAATAAGGTCCGGACAAGCATTTTCTAGGACAGAGGTCACAAGTCAAGGTCACAGTGACCTTATTTTGGTATGCGACAAACCATCATCCCAAGATGTATCCACATACCAAGTTTGGTGTCTCAAAGTCTTATAGCATTGAAAATATGGCCCTGACAAGCATTTTCGGAACATTTTCTATGACAGAGGTCACAGGTCAAGGTCAAGGTCACTGTGACCTTATTTTGGTATGCGACACACCGCTATCCCAAGATGTATTCAAATATCAAGTTTGGTATCTCTAAGTGTTATAGTATTGAAAATACTGAAAATACGGTCCGGACAAGCATTTTCTGTGACAGACGTCACAGGTCAAGGTCACAATGACCTTATTTTGGTACGCGACCCATCGTTATCCCAAGATGTATTCACATACCAAGTTTGGTATCTCTAAGTGTTATAGTATTGAAAATACGGTCTGGACAAGCATTTTCTTTGACAGAGGTCACAGGTTAAGGTCAAGGTCACAGTGACCTTATTTTGGTAGGCGACACACCGCTATCCCAAGATGTATCCACATCCCAAGTTTGGTATCTCTAAGTGTTATAGTATTGAAAATACGGTCCGGACAAGCATTTTCTATGACAGAGGTCACAGGTCAACGTCAGTGTCACAATGACCTTATTTTGGTACGCAACACACCGCTATCCCAAGATGTATTCACATACCAAGTTTGGTACCTCTTAAGTGTTATAGTATTGAAAATACGGTCCGGACAAACATTTTCTATGCATTTTCTATGATAGAGGTCACAGGTCAAGGTCAAGGTCACAATGACCTTATTTTGGTATGCGATACACCGCTATCCCAAGATGTATTCACATACCAAGTTTGGTATCTCTAAGTGTTATAGTATTGAAAAAATGGTCCGGTCAAGCATTTTCTATGAAAGAGGTCACAGGTCAAGGTCAAGGTCACAATGACTTTATTTTGGTACTTGAAACACCGCTATCCCAAGATGTATTCAAATACCAAGTTTGGTATCTCTAAGTGTTATAGTATTGAAAATAAGGTCCGGACAAGCATTTTCTAGGACAGAGGTCACAGGTCAAGGTCACAGTGACCTTATTTTGGTATGCGACAAACCATTATCCCAAGATGTATCCACATACCAAGTTTGGTGTCTCAAAGTCTTATAGCATTGAAAATATGGCCCTGACAAGCATTTTCGGAACATTTTCTATGACAGAGGTCACAGGTCAAGGTCAAGGTCACTGTGACCTTATTTTGGTATGCGACACACCGCTATCCCAAGATGTATTCAAATATCAAGTTTGGTATCTCTAAGTGTTATAGTTTTGAAAATACGGTCCGGACAAGCATTTTCTATGACAGAGGTCACATGTCAAGGTCAAGGTCACTTGACCTTTTTTTGGTACACACATTTTCTATGACAGAGGTCACACATCAAGGTCAAGGTTACAGTGACCTTTTTTTGGGACGCGACACACTGCTATCCCAAGATGTGTCCACATACCAAGTTTTGGTATCTTAAAGTCTTATAGTATTGAAAATATGGTCCGGACAAGCATTTCAGAAGGATGGACGGACAGGGTGCAAACCTATAGTCCCCCCGGGACTGGTGGGGGACTAAAAAGCAATTAAAACCATACAATTTGACATGTAAATACACTAAACATTCCTCTATACAGACATCAAAACAATTACATATATACTTTCTAGAACAAAACTATTATTCCTGTCAAATATTGAATTTTAGTGAGTCTATTAATAATAAAATAAGATCAGTGATTGGTCAGAATGCTGAAAACCTTATCTTAAAGCAGATGAAATACTTAAACTAACTGCAGCGCATACCTAATATGAGTTGTGTCTACTGCCAGCTGGGGCTTAAGGAGAAATTAAATATTTAATTTTTTACCATTAACTGGAAAGATATATATAATATGGGAATATTATACCTTATTTACATGTTTTCTTATTTGCACTATGTGACCTCGGTAGCTCAGTGGATAAGGCCTTTGTTTTAGAGCTACAGACCTCTGCTTCATTTGGGTTCGCTCCCTGGTGGAGGCATGTCTGATGGGAAGTTTCATTCTTCATCTCATCTCCCTATGAGGTTGCTCTCCCTATATATTTTAATCATATGTGTCAATGGGACATAAAACCCCGTGCCATTCTTTGAGCTATAATACTGAATAGGCCATAGAATCTGAAAACACTGGGTAAATGAAAAAAACAAATCCCTGCTGGGAAAAATCAAATATCAGGGACTTTTATTTCATTCTGCACTTCCATACACACAACAAAAATTAATATTGAACTCTTTCAGAAAGAAAAAATAAAAAGTTGATAAAATTAAATAATTCTATGAAAATGATTTCCATAGTAAATAGTCATAATTTAAATGGTTTTCGTTTGCTTTTAATGGTTTATATGAAATAAAGAAACATTTAAAAATGTGGAAAAATATCAATATAAATTATGCTCATATGTGTGGTAATTGGGGATGAAGGTACGGCTATGAGGAGAGGCCATATATTTTCTTATATTATTATCAGGGAAACTCAATGCTGGTTCAAGGAAATATTGGGGAATTTTATTTTGAGATTCCTGTGGCCACCATGTAATAATATAATATGTCATGCGGTCCATATTTTAGTATATCTGGCAGCCTCCCAGTCTGATGAGCAATATTTATAGTGTGAAGATTTTAGTATTAAGTAATACAGAGATTTGTTGATCAGGTGCTTAGCGTGGCTTGTTTTAAACATACTCCTAATACGAAATGCAAAGCACCGAGTGGGGAAGGAGTTTGTAGTAGGTATCCCTCTTCCACAAGTGATATATTGTTTTTTGTTGGACCAAAATGGTGCTGTTACATGCGATTACACCCTTACCCCTCTCCCCCACCCCCCACTCTGATGTTTATTGAATTTTTCAACTTTGTTTTATGATTATTTTTATTTTTCCAAGTTACTCCTGGGAGTAAGGGAGTATGCCACGCTACGCCCCTGTTGATTATGTTATATTTGATTAAAAACTTGTTTTTAGTGCTAATGGCCAAAGTCTAGACAAGCTTATGCGATAGTGCATTAATTGTCTGCCGTGAAACGTCCATCTGTCGTCTGTTTACTTATTAGCTCACCGTAGCTGAAATTTAAAGATGAGATCTTGGCATCACTCTTCCTCTGTCATCCATCGTCTGTTCGTTGTATGTCCACCAGTTGAATTGACTTCTGCTCAGAAACAGTGTGATAAATTTTGGCCAAACATCGCATGGATGATCCTCAGAACAAGGGCTTTCAAATTTGTTAAAAATAGATCAGTCCGACATCCAAGACTTTTGTCAAATTGTTAAAACCATAACAGATCTTCTCCAGAACCACTGAGCAGATTTCGACAATGTATTACCAGAAGTAGTGATTGGGCACTTACTCAAATCTGCCATAATCTCGTATGACACAAGGTAAAACTGCCAAATCTCGTTCTTCAGTTTTTTTTCTTATTTTTAAGGCAGAAAGAATATAATGATATCACTACGTTCAGGATATAATTCTCTTTAATTTGAGACCAGTCGCAGACTTCTGCTTTGAAAATTGATGATTTCTATACATGTTTAGATTTCAGCAAAACTTGTGACAACACCTTTACAGGAAGGAGCATAAAATAGGCCCTAGTTGGACTTCTTAAATAACATTTGTTGACATTTTTAGCAAACATAGCAATATTCTGTAAATACCAAACACAATTGTCTTTAATTTGAGACCATTTGCAGACTGTTGCTTTAAGAAATGACAGTTTCTATAAAATTACCATTGAAAGTGCATACCGGTACATAAAATTTCGAGTATTTTCTGTCTGAAAGCATACGTAACATATCTGTGGTTTATTACGTCTGGTATTTACTGAAAGCCAACACCTTGACTATCTAGTTTGTGAGTGTGAGGGTGCGAGGTTTGAATATAGAGATTTCACATGTTTTACATATAGTCATAGACTTGTATATAAACTTCAAGAGCTAGATGTTTTGCAAGCAGCATTTGCTTATGATCCTCTAGGTCTACCCATCTTGCTAAAATTAAAGACCCAGGGGTGATATTTGGCCATGACCCAGGCGTCACATGTGCTACTTAGACTTTATACGGGGAACAATTGAAAAATCTTCTTCTCTGAAATCACAAGACATAGATCTAGAGTTTGCATATATTGCGTGTAGCAAAAGCTTTAATGATTGCCTCCTAAGTTTGTTCAAATAGTAACACTGTGGTTGTATTTAGCCTCGCCCCAAGGATCATATGATTTACAAAAACTTAAATAGGGAAACTTTTAAACAATTTCTCTGAACTGAAGGAGGTAGAGGTCTATGAATGTGTTGCATGTATCATAAGGGGGGTAACAATTACACCTGGGGTAAAGTTTTACATAGTTTTATATTAGAAAACCTCTACAAAATCTTCTTCTCTGAAACTACAAGAATTAGAGGCCTTATATTTTGCATGTAGCATAAGCTTATGTTCCTATATCAAGTTTGTTTAAATGTTGGTACAATGAAGTTGTGGTCAAATTTAGCCATGTCCCAGGGTCCACAGATTGTTACATAGACTTACATAGATATATCTGGGGTCCAATTTGGCACTGCCTGTCATTATAAAGGATAACAGTTTTACAAAGAATTTGATTGGAAAACAATACAAATTTGTTTCTCTAAAACTGTAAGAGCTATAGGTCAAATATTTTGCATGTAACATCAGCCTATTTTTCTTTTACCAAGTTAAAATAGTGACTGTGGAATTGGAGGGGCATAGCGTGGCCTGTCTTATACGAGGTGCGATGCCCCGAGTAGAGGAGAGACTTAGTGGGGACTGGTTCTTTTTTCATCTTTGGACCAAAATGGTGCGC
>JAWPHD010009894.1:0-99190 GCA_037043455.1 Cyrtodaria siliqua
ATGGGACATTGTAAATAACGAAATCCCTGCCATGAACTATTCTCTAACCAACAAGGTTGCATTAATAGGCAATACAAGTAAAACACAAATTTGCTCGTGTATGTAATTATAAAAAAGGACAATATCCTAGAAAGCCACAAAGAAGATACTCAATGACTTGGCAGAAGCCAGAGCAACATGAGAATAAACCATTGAGGGTGACAAGACAAGATTGCAGACAAACATCAAACGTCACCGTACTTTTGGGCTTTAGGTAAACGTCATCATAAGGTCCACATCCTGTCCGTTCATCGCACAATTAAATGAGGAAAGCATAGTGGCGAACTGTAAAAGGGTCTACCACCAAGCATGCAGTGCGTTGCAAAATGATAGGGTCATAACCTCTTTTGATAAACCTTTTAACAAGTTTAACAAAGATAGTATGAAAGTGATCATGACCAAGGATCTTACGAAGTCTGTAAATCACATCACCATAGAACAAGTATAAAGGTCGAACAGGAAATGCAGCTTTCACAGAACACAGTAAACCCAAAAATACGCAAAAGGACAAACATGAATGGCACTGTCAACAAAGAACAAAGTCATATGACGCCACAAGCACAAAAAATGTTGACAATAGGGCTACCACCTTTTAACGGTCAGTGGCAAAAAAGGACGCTGAGGATTTAAATCAGGTTCTAGGGTGCACCAAACCTCACACTTACCCTACTGTCATCCCAATAAAACGGGACAGTGTAAATAAACAAATCCCCGCCATGAACTATTCCCTAACCAACAAGCCAGCGTTAATAGGCAATACAAGTAAAACACTAAGATGCTCGTGTATATATAAATTCAAAAAAGAATAGAAAGCCACAAAGAAGGTACTCAATGACTTGGCAGAAGCCAGAGCAACAAGAGAATAAATCATTGAGGTCACGACAAGACACCGTCCTTTTGGGCTTTATGTAGACGTCATCATAGGGTCCACTGCCTGTCCGGTCATCGCACAGTTAAAGAGTAATGTATAGTGGCGAACTGTAAATTGGTCCACCACCAAGCATGCAGTGCGATGCAAAATGACAGGGTCATAACCTCGTTTGATAAACCTTTTAACAAGTTTAACACAGATAGTATGCAAGTATTCATGACCAAGGATCTTACGATGTTTGTAAATCACATCACCATAGAAGTCAGGTTGTAATAGTCCTTGTCGTAGAAGAGTTCTTAAATTACTTTTATATTTGGAAAGAAGATCAGGGTTACGATAATAAAATTTTGCTAAGGTTTTACGAAGTTTATGCTAACGGTAGCCCTGATGGAGGAGCTTTATAGTCATACAAACATTACGAATATTAAAGTCCTCAACTCGAGTACCAGCTCTAAAAAACGAATAAGTTGAGAAACATAGACCCCAAAAGAAGTTGCTCGGGGAACATCCCCATCTAAATGGGGATAATTAACAATATCAAAATTAAAATCATCTCTCTTGTCATAGATTTTGTTTATTATTTCACTATTTTCAATAGAGATATGTAAATCGGGAAAAGAAACGTTAATATCAGAAATATTAGCTTTGTTAAGTTGAAGTTCTTCAGGATATATGTTATTAGCCATAGTAGAAAAAAAAAGGATTGTCAATGTTCAATATGTCCGTTAAACCGTTGATGCAGATTGTTAAAAGAGGTTATGACCCTATCGTTTTGCAATGCTTTGCGTTTAGTGTTTTACCCATTTATAGTTCGCCACTATGCTTTCCTCTTTGATTGTGCGATGACCGGTCAGATTGTGGAACCTATGATGACGTCTGCCTAAATACTGAGAGGATAGTAACGTTTGATGTGTGTCTTCAATCGGTTCTTGTCGTGCCCTTAATGTTTTTTCTCTTATTCATCTGGCTTCTTCCAAGTCATTGAGTACTTGCCTTGATACTGTATATTATTTTGTGTTTTATATTCATATATGCACGATCATCATTGTGTTATGTTTATATTGACTAATTATGCTGCCCTGCATGGTGGGGATTTCTTTATTGACACTATATCGTTTTTATTGGGATGACATTAGTGTAGAATTTGGTGCACCCTTGAAACTGGTTTAAACCCCCGTCGGCATTTTTGGCCATTGACCGCTCAAAGGAAGTAGCCATATTATCAATCCTTTCATGTTTTTGATATCATACAACTTGACGTTTATTTATCCTTGTAATTGTTGTTGTTTTCTTGCGTATTGTTGGTTAACAGTGGTTCTTCAATCATAAATTTTCTGTTTGACTTTTTATGTCTACTTGTAGGGCTATATTCACCTTTAGACACTCTTTCATTCCTGCTTTCATTCTAGAAATGAATTAAATATTAGATTAGATTATAAATAAACCCGGAAGAAATGACATCGAGCACTAATATGTGAAGGACTTTTCAAATAAATATTCACTAACAAAGCTTATACTTGGGTTTATTCTATTGATGTACATTTTTAAGTAAGCTATTATACTGTGTTTTCTTTAGAATATTATAAGATTATTATTTGATATATAAATGTAGGTATAAAAGTAAAAACATATTCTAGCATAACAATGTGTCGGAATGGAAATTATTTAACTGATCGTGTTTGTTATTTTATTGATACGTAAAACTGTAATACAACAGGAATCTCGTTTTTCTAGAGCTTGTAGCCGAATTAATGACTTTAATCATGTAAATTTCCGCAATATTTGTTTAACTAACATACCACCCCATCAGGGCTACCGTTACAATAAACTTCGAAAACACTTTGCACAATTGTATTATCGTAACCCTGATCTACTTTTGAAATATAATAAATAATGTAAAAAACACATGGACTATAACATCGTGACTTCTATAGCGATGTGATTTACAAACTTCGTGAGATCTTTGGTCATAATCTCTTTCATACACTCTTTATTAAACTTGTTAAAACGTCATCGAAAAGAAAGAGTTGTCAACGCTCAGTATGTCATCCAGATATCGAGAGGTGTCATTAAAGGCTTTAATAACATCTGCCTGGGTATCTGGTAAAATACGCAACATGAAATATCTTTCATAGCAATATAAAAACAAATCTGCGACAAGGGGTGCAGAGTTCGTACCCATAGGGATACCAACACTTTGTCTATAAACGGTAGTTCATACCTGAAGAAAATATTATCTAATAGAAAAATAGGAGATTCACAAACTTTATGGCACATCCACAGTGTAATTGTCGAAACTTTCGTTAGTAAAAAACTTTTTAATATTGTTACAGGCCACAAATGTAGTGTTATCCCTAGCAAACGTTTTTTTGAATGAGAGCAATAAGTTTGTCTTTGATAAGGTGTTGTGGTAAAGTTGTATATAATGTAGAAAAATCATAAGTACTTATAGATGAAGCATGAAGTTTATTGCAAATTTTATCAAGAACGTCACCTGAATTTTTAATAGATGGAAGTCTGTTTTCATTTTCCAGCCTTGAACATCGTGCACTGAGTGATATGCGTCGAAACAACATTATCTTCAGTAGATTGCACTGGCGTATACGAATTAGTACTCTCAAGTTCCTGAGATAAAACATTAACGTAATGGAGGCATCAAACAATAATTATAAAATTAGCTGCTTTATCAGCAAGAACTAAAACAAACTTACTATGAAATTCCTGGATTCCCGATTTTAAATTAGAAAACCTAGGTCTAGGGGGAAGTAGGGAGGGGTTAGCCGTATAGAAGTTAATACGTGTATCTATGATGTTAAAAATAGTATTTTTCCAAGTAGAAAGGGAGTTAGCATGTTTTCTACGACATTGTTTAACAATAAAATCTTCAATGGATTGGACGATCTGACCACGGCATGCATTAAAATCAATCACAGAAGGTAATCTATACAAGTGCCGAATACGTTTATCTATAATATCAAAATTACCAGTAATGACATGACCGGCCGGAGCATAGCACAATTTAGATGTTCTACACTCGTATTACTCAGGATTGTTATTTACTATATCAGGGTCAGTCACTATCTTGTTGTAGTTGAAAATCATATTTCTAATTGTTGTTTTTTTGTACTCATAACAAATTATAGGATTTTCGGAATTTTTAAAATATTTAGGAATAGAATCAAAAACACGATTATCTCGAAAAAGACTTGGTATATCAATAAAATCAATGCCCTTATTAGAATAACGATTTTTTGTGAAAATGTCTGTTGTGATCAGACTCCTTGTCAATATGGGGTCAGAGAACATCCTGCGTATAGCTTTGAATAATGGAAGCCGTGTTATACAAAGGATATGTTCGAATGAAAATTGTGTCTGCTTCCTCATCAATAAGCTTAAGTAAAGAAATGGATAGAAAAGCATCGAGTGCTTTCCAGATTGTTTAAAACTAGTATGTATATCAGCGGCTGACGTAGTAATACGTGATTTACGTTTGATGTTACCATTACGTCTACCACCATGAGACCTACATTTACGCTTTTGAATGGAAAATATAGCAAAACTGTAAATATAAGGCTCTTACGAAATCTTTTCTTGTTGATAAGTAATATCCTTAAGGCCCAGTGGAAATGGTGTCTGCTAGGTTTTCATCCACTTAAGTTCTGCTACATGTCTAGCTTTTATTTTAAAGTTTTTGGTTGCATCATTATCATCAATTATATATATTTTAAGGAACGACCTGTTTGCCCAACGTATTGTATACCACAACGTGGTGCATTTCAAGTCAAAACTCGCACATTGTCTGCTGTTCATATCATAGTAGCTTAATTTACTTATGTTAAAATCTTAAATAATAGAACTAAGACGCAAAGATGAATCTTCAGAATATTACTCTAGTGATATCATAACCACATGACAAACATTAATGTGTACCCTTTTCGATCAACCGCATATAGTTTCTTTGCTTAAAATATTTACATTTTTAGGAGCAAAAGCTTACGCGTGTATGGTAACTTGTGCCATGTTCTACATTTACCATTCTTAGCCCTATTGTTAACCATTTTGTGTTTGTGATGTATTATTTGGCCTTTCATTCATCTTTAAATGTGTTCTTTGTTTCTGTGTGTGTTTGTGATTGACTGTCGTACTTGAATGCTGCTTTTCCTGTTCGATGTTTATATCTATATTTGTTGTATCGTTAATCAAAGAACTTGTAATTGAAAATACTTTTTTTATAGGACATTATGAAAATTATTGTTATTTTTAATTTATAATAATATACAGTGGTTTATTTCCCAAGTTCTGTATGCAATCGCATATGGCAGAACACGTTATGTCTTTCAGTGACAAGCGCATGATATACCGCATTAATTGTTTTGCAAATATGCATGTCCTTTTTGAATTCGGCGTAAAACGCTTTTTTAAAGTGACAACACGAAATCTTTGATGCACGTAGCGAAGGGCTTGGCGTCATGACGTCACATATAGGCCTTGAGCCAGGACTGAACATTTTCGATATCGCTACCAACTCAGGTAGCAAATTCTACCATTATGTTTTAGAAAGAACAATGTCCGTAGATGACATTGTTCCATGATAGCAGCTAGGACGGGTAGCTTACACTGTATTAATTTGAACAACAATAGGTGTATCATTGTAGCCTGGCATCAAATTGTGGATGTTTATTTTTGCACATTTATATTTTTTGATAATTGTTAATATACTTTTGACATATGCAATTAAGTTTATAGTTCATACAAAATGAATAAGCTTTATTTCAACATTGCAATTTTCTTAAATCACTACTGTGCTTAAAATTGGAATTCAAATTACCCCACTCACTATTGGCACATGTTTATGCATTAATATTAGTAAATATTATTTTACATTATATGTATAAAATTTAAAGAATCACTAATTCACAACCTTTCTAAGATGATTTAATTATTATATTATGAATTCCGAATTGTTATGATAGATTATTAATCAAAGTATATACTATGCAACGTGCATGCCTTTGCTTGCATATATAAGTTCAGCATCCCTGAAAAGAGGATACAGGAATCGAACAGGAAGTGTAAGTCTTCCTCAGAATAATTGCAACATCCCTATTATTTTAATTTTCTGATATATATATACATTGCACAAAAGAAACAAACAGTCCAAAGGATATAGATAAGAGACATGTGAATGTGTTCGCTTCTTATAAGTCCATGTTTAGGTGTATGCGTTATTCAATATGTATTATGATTAAAACGTGTTGAATATCTATTACATATATAATAAAGACACGAAGCAATAGTTAACACATGCAAACACAAAATCGAATTAGATGTTTAGTTTAATGCTTTTTAATTGCAATTTATTTCTATGTTAACGATGTTTAACATTGTTTGAAATACGGTACCCACATAAAACACAATAAAGAAGTATGCATATGAAATTGAAAACTATTATCATGCATTTGAACGACAACATCGAAGAAGCAGGGTAGTATATAGACTATTGTACTAACTACTAACCATGAAAAGCAAATATTTGTTAGAACTGGTACAGTTGTTACAATAGTACCTTCGTAACATATTCTTTGCATGTTATTATAGTCATAACCTATTTTTGTGCATGCAAACCTACTGCAAACTAAATGACAGTTACCTAAAAACGATCGAAAGTTTATTGCCAATGTCGGGGGTTGTTGCGACAATGACAAAGACTATAATACAGGGGTATATGTACTGCCTTAAAATGTCTCCCGTTCATCTCAATATCAGTATTTACTTAATTGTTGTTGTTGACAAAACATATACTTTTAGCTTTAATTTTGTGAGTTGAAGATGCACTTTTAAAGAAACAGAATTGAATGAATTGGATGTTGTTTAACGGATTATCAAACATTATATGTTATTAAGACCGTCCCCAGAGAGATGGGAGCTATACGTAAGAATCCGGAACCTGCCATAATATTAATAACAAATAGATGACTATGGTTCTTTAACGTGAAGGATAGACTCAAATATACAGGACCGCCCAGTTTACGTCCCCATTAGAAGTACGAGGCTACCTCTGTCTTCACGCGGGAAAGTGTCTTGCCAAATAACACACTGACGAAACTCAGTGGCGCCGTCGCGGCTTGAACCCGGGTTCTCCGGATTTTAAGTCCACCGTGCTATACACTGGGCCACAGGTTATATGCGTTCAAGAAGGCTGACTATGATGAAATGCATACATCTAATATCAACGGTTATATCCAAAAAGATGGGGTTCACAACAGTCATTATGTTCTAGCAAAGTTGTGTATGTATGTTGTTCAAAGGAGTATACTCCCTCCGCCAGTGTATCAAAAGAAGAATCTCTCAATTGCACGGTATTATGTATGAACTGTCACGAGTTGCAACATGTTTATAACCCTTATATATGCCTATCCAGTTTCTACGTTTTTTGATCCTACATATATATTATAGATGTGTTTACTCTTTGGCTGAAACTGCTTTGGTTATTCAGTAATTTTTTATTCTTAGATGTTTCTAATTAAGTATGTTTATATATATATATTTACAAACACATTTAAGTTTATCGTTTATTAATTTTCTGGGTGTTGACTTTATTGTTAAATATTTTCTTTTTGATGGGATATACTTTTGTTTACATTGTCTTGTCAAAAAGGGTTAATAGCGAGACATAACATCAATTTAAGTTAACCAATAGGCCGTATTGCCTACTGACCGTTCAAAGTCGCTTACCCTTTATTCACCACTCTTTATGTTTGTATATTGTCCCATTCATTGACTATTTAATTAGATGTTTTGTTTTAGTTTATTGTACAGTGTTAACCTACGGTGCAATTGCATTTGAGTACTGTGTTTTATATAGGACTATTTTTCTCATTTGAGGTATATATAGATGCTGACAATGCTGCTGACAAAGCTACAGTAGATTTATTTTATCCAACGCTTCATATCATTACCCAATAGGTTCATAAATTGTTTCGCCATGACAATGCAGCAGTCTCCTTTGTGGTTTTATTGGGTGGATTTATAAAGAATACGACTTGTAAACATCTTTAAACTATACATTTAGTTACGATAATAGTTTCAATTGTTTTAATTAATGTAGGTCTTTATTAATACCTCATCTAAAGTCCGGTTCTTAATAAATGTTGCTTTTCTTAAACCTAACTAGGAAGTGATTTTATGAAATAAAAGTGTACAACTGCAAGTAATAAACAAGAGGCCGAAGGGCCTTGACTCGGCTTCGGCTCAAAGTGCTCACATGTTCCGGAAACAACTAGAACAGCAATTCCTAATAAAACTCTATGAATAACTGTGACTGGGGTCAAATTTTACCCCAGTATCACCATTTGAACGAACTAGTTAAAGGACCATAAGCTTATACTACATGCAGAATATTAGACACTTAGCTCATGTAGATTCGGAGATTTTTAAAGGCTTTACTCATCCCCATTCCATAACCATTTATGAAACTCGTTATGAATTGAAATAATTAAAAATAACTCAGCAATCTTATACCAAATGGGAACTCGTTTAAGTTCATATTAACAACATGGCTTTTTCTGTTACGGGATGCACCTCTTACCTGTGTCGTCATTGTGAAAGTTGTTAACGACACCTCAGATTAACGAATAGGAATATCTTCAAGTTTAACACATTGTCACACATGCCATTTTAAGTACTGAAAAACAGAATACTAAGCTATATAGTTAATTATGACACACCAATAAGTGAAAGAATGCAAACAAAATAGTTTGCCGATTAGTTAAAATTTAAAACCTAAATGAACAAAACAAAAAAACGAGGTACAAATTATATGCTGTTTATGTTTAATATAATATGATTTCCGTCATTCTGGGGATATCCGCTTTTATAATCAACGTTATGTAAGTTCTTGATATATATGTAAATCTCGTTTTTTTGAATGGTGTTTGATGTTATTTTAGCATATTGCAGGTCATATATAACGGTCGAATTTATTGTGGTAGAGGCAGACCGCCGTTAAAACCAGTCCTGTATACCTCCCGCCATGGGTAAGAATCGAAACTTTCTCACGTAAAGTCGAGATCCCAGTGGGATTCGAACTCACAGCGGTGAGAGGCGAGACCGTTCGCAACGCAACGTAGTTAACCCCCTAGACGACGGATGCTCTACTAGTATCTCGGTGAATTGAAGAATAGGAAGATGTTTTTATGCATAACTACTGTTTAACCAAATATGTGTGCATGTGTGCAAGTAATATAATTACATGCGCTATAAATAAATCATTTTAAGTGATGTTTAACTAATATTTGTTTTCAGAATGTGTATGATATGCATTAGCTCACGCAAAACTGTGTAAAATTTGAAAAGAAAATGCAAGTCTTCCAAGTAAGCATGTCTTACTATATATAATGGAAATGTGTGTTTAAGCTTAACATGTTTCATGAATTCAACATATAAAATACTGAAGTAAACCCAGTTTTTCTTAATGCATTTCTCTTTTATAAAACATGTGTTTTTGTATAAAATGCTATTGAATATAACTATACTGAGATAAATAAAATCAGCACACTAAGTGCATGTCATTTCCATGTCATTTCCATAGAGGAGAACGATACAAAGCCGTGAATGTACGGGATCAATGATCAAGTGACATAAATAGGACCAATAATACTGCTACGAAATCATGTGTAAACAATGCCGGTGACAAATAAAGCAAATATGATGGGAACATACTTTTATTGGTTATCGAAAATCTGTCTCGTTTAAATAAACAAGGAGGTAATTTTAAATTTACGAAATTTAAAATGTTTATGTTTGAGAATACCAATCCTTTGTGAACACATTTCAGAGGTTTTTGAACAAGAACATAATGCGCAATTCTTCTCATTGCAAACATTACCTTTGTTCAAAGCAATACGTTTGTATAATGAAATAAGTTGTTTTAATATATGGGAGGTAGAGCATTGCATATTACACAATTATATCAATGTTCGTATATTTAATCTATGTACCTAAAAAGTCGCGCTATACTGTTTTTGTTCAGTGTAGCATTATTTATTTTTAACAACATCTAGACAAAAGGTTATGTGTTGATATATTGTATGGCAGTAATGTAGTCTTCTATATGTTTGTCAGCGCAATAGTTTAGTTTTCCTTATAACGAAATGGCCATACAGTCAATTGTTTGTGCTGGAATCGACGAAAAACAAACAGGCTTCTAACGATGTACTGAATTCCCAGTTTCGCACTTTTGATTTTGATATTTGTTTATTATCCCCATTTAGATGGGGATGTTTGCCGAGCAACTTCTTATAGGGTCTATGTATCTCAACTTAATATTCATTTTTCTAGAGCTTGTACTCGAGTTGAGGGCTTTAATATTCGTAATATTTGTAAAAAAAAAGCTACTCCAGCAGGGCTACCGTTACCCTAAACGTCGTAAAACCTTTGCAAAATTTTATTATCGTACCCTGATCTTCTTTCCAAATATGAAAGTAATTTAAGAACTCTTCTGCGACAAAGACTATCACAACCTGACTTCTATGGTGATGTGATTTACAATCTTCGTACGATCCTTGGTCATGATCACTTTCATACTGTCTTTGTTAAACTTGTTAAACAAATTATCAAAAGAGGTTATGACCCCTGTAATTTTTCAACGCACTGCATGTTTCGTGGACCCATTTACAGTTCGCCACTATGCTTTCCTCTTTAATTGTGCGATGACCGGACAGGCTGTGGACCCTATGATGACGTCTACCTAATATGCCTCAAGCCCAAAAGGACGGTGACGTTTGATGTTTGTCTGCAATCCTGTCTAGTCGTGCCCTCAATGGTTTACTTCTTGTTGCTCTGGCTTCTGCCAAGTCACTGTGTACCATCTATGTGGCTTTCTAGGCTATTATCTTTTTTGTATTTATATATACAAGAGCATCTTTGTGTTTTACTTATATTGCCTAATAATGCTGCCTTGCTGGTTAGAGAATGGTCCATGGCGGGGATTTCTTTATTTACACTGTCCCGTTTTATTGGGATGACGGTAGGTTAAGTGTGAGGTTTGGTGCATCCTAGAACCTGGTTAAAAAACCCAGCAGCCTTTTTTGCCACTGACCGTTCCAAGGCGGAAGTCATATTGTCAACCCTTTTTGTGTTTGTGATGTCATATGCCTTTATTGTTTATTAGCATTGCCTTTCATGTTTGGCATTTTGCGTGTTTTTGGGTTTACTGTATTCTGTGAAAGCTGTATATCCTGTTCGACCTTTATACTTATGTTTCGCTATTCTTTGTTGATATATTCATGAATATTTCTATTAGTGGTCATTCTCCTGTTGATCTTGCTTCCGCTAAGTCATTACGTACGGGATTTATGCTTTCTATGCTATTGTTTTGTTAAACATGAACATATTTGTGTTATATAATATAGCCTTTGAATGCTGCTTCGGTTGTTAACGATAAAGACCGCTTTTATTGGGATGACACTAAGTGTGAGGTTTCGTCACCATAGCACCTGGTTTAAACTACCCATTGATCCTTTTTTGCCACTGACCCTTCCAAGGCTGTAGCCGTATTGTGAACCCTGTTATGTTCTAAACTTTCGGCCGTTTCCAAAGGTCCACTCTCATACTCTTTTGCCTATTTATCCTTGTAATTGTTTGTTTGTTTCGATGCATGGTTTTAATTGTCTGTGGTCCTTGAATGCTGCATTTCGTGCTCGACTCTAATATCCACTTTTACCACATATCCAAATACATGGTAATGTGCATAATATATCCCGCTGTTCATTCGTCATTGTATTCTTTGTCATTTTAACTACTTTTCCTCATAACGAAAGGGCGATTCTACAGTTCGCTTTAAAGGTGCACTTCGACGTGTTTATATCGCTCCTTCGAAGTCCCGTTTTATAACAGGAAGCAAATAGACATTAATTAAACATTAATGCACTCATGCCCTTTGTCGAATATTTCGACGAATCTGTTTGCAGAATTATGTTCATGTAAATTGATAGTAAGAGAAGGTTCCAGGTCGATCCTGAGACATGCACACCCATAGTCGCATGTGCACATAGGGTAACTGTAAGTGTTTGCAGGAGCACACCATTCAATACTAACTAATAGAATGATTGGAAGAAAGATATTCCAACAATGAATATATATAAATACGTTGGCAATAGTTTATTTTAGTTTGTCTATTTATCCTAATTGTGAATCCTATATCTATTTGAAATGCGTATAATGTGTGCATGTATACTGCGCTACGATATACATAGCTTAGGAACTTTTAGGCGCCGCCTGAGCTGACATTTAAATATAGATTGACAGTATTATTTTTCGCTTTGCTTATTTTTCATTTTAAACGGTGGATCGTTTAAGTTATGTTTGAGCTATTACGGGCATGAATGAGGTATGTACCAATATGCACTAAAGTAAGCGTCTTTTAAATACCCAAAAAATATAGCTGGTGATTAAGGTTATTATATAATGTTTCTGATTCACTCGCGCATTTTTCTGATTTACATCACTCTATTGAAAAATGGAAATACACGAAAAGTACGATATATAAGATAAGATATCATATAAAGTTAATTTAAGAACTCATTTCAACGTGAATTTAACCGCGCTGTCCGGTTACGTTTTATATCCAAGTCCGTTTATCTATACTAGCCCAGGATTACATAATTCACTTTTTTTTTTACTTTGATTTTCATTCTTACATGTATGCAACGTCGTACATGAACATAGCTTATACAAGTATGATGTTCATATCAAATTACCTTACTGATTTACTTACACTGAACAAAATTGATAAGTATCAACTTTTGTATCTTAACTAATTTTCTTATTTTAAATATATTTTAGAATAGATATATGATAAGTATTTTGTTTTGACCCATAGTTTGTAAAACATTTATTGTTTGTTTAAATTGTTACATCTTTTGAGAGTTACCCTCCCTTTATATGAAAACATGAAATGTGCTGATAAAACACATAACATGAGTCAAAGATCGCTTAAAGATATAACATTCTTAAAATTGGTATGAAATAATACAAAAAAACATAAACAATTGACCCATTTATCGCAGATTCTCCGTCTATTTAAAAATGAAATATGGATAATCTTAAATTACCTCCCTTTAAATTGAATATTGTTTGAAATTCAAGTAACTGTAATTCAGCGTTAACATTAAATATTTCAAAAAATTCTTTTGCAAACGCATTTGTAGTGGTAATGCTAGTAAAACATGATGTCAAAATAATTTTATCTGGCATATTTTAGAATTAGGAACATCGAAGGCTTAATACAATCATATATACCAAGTTGTATAAGTGTTATAACTGATTTCTAAGAAGACACATTGAATTAAAAGTTTTAAAATATGTTCGTGCAATCAGACAATCAGAGTAGACGATTTACACTCATTATTTTGCAGTTTAACCGTATCTCTAATCAAGCTCAAAATACACAAAACAATGAGAATATTATTGACATATTCTTAGGTTGGTACTTAGCAATTTGGTTTAGTATATGTTCACATTGTTGTACATTAACGTATGACGCTTAGATTCGTCGTCAACATTGATAAAACACCAACATACAGAACGTGTGTTAAACTCCTCAAGGATAGTAATATCACGTGACCAACATTAATGTGTACCAGTTCCGCTGCAGCGTTTTAAATGTCTTTGCTTTACATATTTAAAACATTCTTGAGTACGGTTACTTTTGCCGTGTCCTACTTTTATCTTTATGTTTGTTGTTAATATAAGAACTTGAAATTGAAGAATATATTTTTATAATAGGCATTTAATATAATATTTAATATTTATTTATTATATAATAATATATACTCTTTCAGTTTCCTTTGAAGAGTTGTGTATGCATTCGTACATGGCAGAACACTTCAGTGGAAGGCACTTGCTATTCCCTTTTTTAAATAAAACAAAAATAGTTTGGTCATATAATATAAGGATTTTTAATAGTGTATTGTGCAATACGGTTGTTTATTGTCCTCGTACATGTTGTGGTGAATCTCAAATTGTACCAGACGCCGACTGCACAATACACTGCACAATACACTGTTAAATAACTGTTTTATTATATACCTAAATTTACAAGGGAAAATAAAACATTTAAACAACAATGACATTTAACAACAACAATACATGAATCATTTTTTTACTATTTTCAACCATATTATCACAGTCAAATATTTCAGTCATCTAAGCGTAAGAACTGGTTCAGCGTATGTAGTGGAAGTTCTTCGATTCTGAGCTTTTCTTGGCGAACTGCTTTTGCCACCCACGAGTTAAAAATGTTAATGTCACTTTTTGTTTTACATTTAGTGTTTGCAGGAATTTATTTCAACATGTTGTTGTTGTTTTAATGATTGTTGTTGTTTTAATTCATACACAAATTCTCGGATTCTCGGAACTCATTCGGATCTTTCTGTCGATATTCGGTTTTTATCTTATGATAATGACCCCGTGCGAAGCCCTTAAAATCTGTCAAGCATATGCTAACACTGCTTGTCGAATTTTAAGGGGATGATGGTGTGGGGTGGGTGGTATGAGAGCCTCTGTTTCGCCCTTGTTATTTGGGGATAAGCCTTGTTATTTGGGAATAAGATATGAATTGAATGTTGTTGAATGGCTCATCAACACATTGTTCGTTATTTGAGCCGCCCGAGAGCGGTGATCACACACAGGAATCTGGAACCTGATATACCATAACGAATATATTCGTATATATAGTTCTTTAAACTAACATTCTTGGAGGATAGACTCCAGTATACAAAACCTCCCAATTTACGTCCTCATCCGACGGACGAGGCCAATGAAAAGCGTCTTGCTGAAGAACACAAAGACAAAACTCCGTGGCGATGGTGATGCTTGACCCCCGGTTCACCGGATTTCAAGTTCAGCGGATATCTATAAGGCCACGCCAGCCCCTTTCTAAATTATGAAGCGGTATTTAAAATATTCCTTTAAACATTTTAATGAAATTGAGACCAGACGCTCATTTGCGCTCGCAATCATCTTGTGTGTGTTTGGATGATGGAGACTACAAAAAAATGTAAATAATTAATCCTTTTGTGAGATACACACATCTTGTTAAATTGTTGTTATACACCTCGCTGCGCTCGGCATTATTTTGGCGTTTACAGCACCATTTCACGATGTTTACTACACTGTCATCAAATTGTTATAACATACGAGTTTGTAAGGTATTTGGGGCTCCGCTTCTCGAAGCTTATGGCAGTATGTGATATATGATTTTTTTAATGTTCGGGGTCTCGCTTCGTGCGAATTGAATGCCAACTAAGGTCAACTACGGAATTGAAGAATAGGACGAATCATGGCCTGTGTACCAAAATATTATTGTTTTTTTTTAATGTTCGGACCTTCGCTTTGAGCGAAGCTTAATACTTGATAATTATAATTTTTTAAAAGTTTACTCCGGACTACTTGTACAGTAACATAGCTAGGCCCAAATGACAGCATAGGCCTATGTTTAACTTATCATAGCGGGGTTGGGGAGCGTGGAGGCATGATCCTCCGGACTTTTTATTTCATTTTAGAATGCATTAATTAGGTAAGTAAACTGTCACAGATGTGTATCTGAAAATACCCCCATCCCCCTCCCTATTGCCAGACTTCCTCACTGCCAGACTGGAAAACATTGCAGACCAAAGCAATTAGCACATGTTCACGCACATGACCTTTGACGTCATGTTTACAATATCGCATGACGTCATGTTTAACATATCGCATGACGTCATGTTTAACGTCAGTCGTTGATGCACCAGTAACCTCTTTTCAAGTCGTGACGTCACATGCTTCTTCTCACAAGAAAAAAGTAAGAAATTTACATTTAATTAACTTGAAAATACGCTTATTGCTGCAAGGCTGAATCCGCGTACCATACAGCGTACTAAAAAATCTGAAACAGGCCGGACGAGGTAAACTCGGGACATTAACGCGGTCGACATAATGTCGTAAATATGAATAATTTGGGGCTTCGCTGCGCGAAGCTTAGAGATAAGGTGTGTTGTTTAATTTCTGCTCTGTGGCTCGTTTGTGAGCTCTGCTCGTCCGTATCGTTTTCACAACTTTCGCGAAAGTTTACTTTGTGGTTTATTTTTTGACTTTTTACGGTAATCGCGGCGATTACCGTAAACAGTCAAAAAATAAACCACAATTATTTACTTACGATTATATTAAGAGCGTCCCACTTTAAACATGAACATCAAGAGTTAATTTGAAACATCAGTGCCAATACTATCAAACGCATAGCTCATGAAACGCATACAAATATTAAGGCATTCATCTTAATTCTTTCGAATTACATTATGCGTTTTCGGCAACAACATTTACAACGTTATATGTTTCATATATTATAGCGAAGACAAACTTCAAGCTTATTTTATATTGCTAATCCTTTATCGAGAGCCCAAACAGTGCACAGTTGTGTGTGTATTTGCAAATACAGTTATCTCTCAATGCATACCGTATCATTCAACATGATTTGCAACGTTGTTTGATTATAAGTAACATGATTTGTAGGGGCTGTCTGTGCTGGGATTAATTACGTAAAGTCCCTTACACCACACACTGTCAATATTTCAATGTAAAAAAACAACAACACAACAACACAGTGTCCGCATGCGTGGTTAACCATTGTAACGTCTGTATAACAGTAATCATAATATAAGGAGTCACAACTTCCGCTCCAGGTAAATGATAACAAGTATCAACCAGGTAAGTGGTTGTATATCTTAATGACAGTATCTGATCTTCGTGAGCACTTAAAGAATTTGTCATAGATCAAGCGTGTCAATGATTAAATTCGTATACGCATTTATTCTGTATGAAGATACTATATCAATGTATCTTAATACGTACTCGGTCGTATTATGTGTCGATGTTTTAACTATTGATTTGTTCAAAGAGTTTTCGTTAATCGTTCATACAATACTATAATATAATGACACAGACGTGGAAGTAATGGTATGACAGCTTATTTTCAATGAGGGTCGTACATACAGACACATGATAGAGAATCATTGGATAAAACGACTGGACACCAACGTTCCCAGAGACTGCAACATCAAGATAAACTATTAACTGATATGAACTAGTGAATAATTACGAATAACATAGTTTAAGTTTTGTATCAATAATTTATGAAATGAATTTATAGAGTATTTATTATTTCTAATCTTTAAAGAATACTGAGAGACAACTTTAAATTGAATTTCATACTTCTATGAATATTTAGTGTATACTTTTCTTGCAATCGTTGTATAATGAAGTAGAAGGAGTGTTACTGGAAACGACGTAACGTCATTTACTTAACGTCATACAGGAAATGACGTGACGTCGTTATGGTAGTTTTATCATAACGTTAGCCATTCAAACACCAAGACGGATTTTACTTAAATGTTGTATTTCTGTGATTTTTCTTGAAAAAGAACAGTTGTTTATTTAATATATAATATAATGTGTATTTTACTAGCATACATTATATTCACAATATAATGCGTGAACAAACCGGGTCCAAATTATGTGCTGTTTAAGTTTCATATCATACCATTTTCTTCACTCATGAGAAGCATATCCGGTTTTTTAAAACTAAAGTTCTGTAAGTTCTTGGTATAGAATCTCGGTGAATTACTGGAAGATATTTCTATGCATAACCATTGTTTAAACAAATATGTGTGCATGTGTGCAAGTAATATAATTACATACTCTATAACTTAAAACATGTTTAGGTGTTGTTTAACTGATACGTATTCAGGGCATGTGACATGCGTTAGCTTACAATAACCTGCGTACAAACTGAACAAACATGTTCACGTCTTCCAAGAAAGATTGTCCTACTCTGTTTCCTAGAAATCTTTATTTAAATTGAGCATCCGCGGTTAATTCAACAATTATTATACTGAAAGAAACCAGTTTTTCTTAATGTATTTCGTCCTATATACAGAGTTTGTCTAGCATTGTCTGATGTATCGGGTTTATAATCATGAATCAATGTCCCGTATCTGATAACTTCTATCAATATAGTACCTATTCCAGCATATTTTAACTGTCCTCATAATAAAATGCAAAGGCGGGTCAAATTGTGGGGTACGCACTCGGCGCCCCTCCCCCCACTAGAATCTGAAAAGTAATGCAAATTCATACGTAAACATGTTTTGTGTTGTTGTGTTTTTGGCTGTCAACAGTTTTTTTAAGTTGCGAATCTTGCCACCTTTAAGCTGAAAAACGCATTATTGTGTAAGTGCTGTTTTGTTGTTAATTGTTTTTTTAAAAGGTTCGTTCCCATCCTCTGATCTCAAATCCTGTATTCGCCCCTGAAATGACTATACAATTGTTCGCCCGTTTTTAAATGTGAAATTCAGCTAGTTTTTAGCCATACTGCGAAGCAAATTGAGGTTCGTTTCTGATCTTGAGATCGAGACATCTACTCCTACTGATTGAGATTGTCAAAATTCTAAATTTTGTTACGAACCTGCCGGTCACATTCTTACTGGAAATATTGATGTAATTGAGGATAAGAGTATTTGACATTTAATTGCCAAGGAGCCTAAGTATCTCATTCCTGATATTGATTTTAATGCCTGTCGCAATGAAATTGCGGGTTCTTTAACGGATTTCTGTACAAAGTGGTGTAAGCGAGATAAAGCAGATAAACATGCACTTACTGCTTAGATGAAAACTATTTCAGAAATTGTTGAATTAAGTATTTTATTTTACGAAACGAATCCATACCTGCTTCCACGGCCTTCTACTATCTTATGACACCTTAAGAAGGGTATTCAGAATTTACATACTAAATTTGCTCTAGTTCCAGCAGACAAAGCTTCCAACAATATAATTGTTGTCTGACGACTACATTATATCAATACTGTGCATGCTGAGCTAGCGAGCACTTCTGCTTATCGAACGACACCTGGCGACGGACATTGTTTCCCATCATGTGACCTGTATGGAGATTATAAAGGCTTCAGTAGTTAGTAAGCAGACGAAGCTCCCTACAATGTACTGGATACCCAAACTTCACACAATTCCTTACAAAGCACGTTTTATCTCTAATTTCAATTTATGTACCACGACCAATATATCAAAACTATTGACTTCATGACTTTCCGCGATTAAAGAACATATTGTAAAATATTGCGGAAAGGCCTTCGAGAATTCAGGAATCAATCTGTTTTGGTCTATCAAAAACTCTGGAGAAGTTCTTGACAAACTACGGTGTAAGCATTTTCATGCCTGTTCTCTAAGCACCTACGATTGTCTACACTGTAAACTACCCTGCCACATAATCTTATCAAAGAAAAATTGCATCAGCTTATTCAGAAGACATTTACTAGAGAAGGTACAACTTTTCTAACATCGTTAACTACCCACACCTGGATGGAGATGTACCTCGTGCTACCTCATACGGGGTGTATATCTCCCAGATCATTCGATTTGCTAGAGCGTGTAATGATGTTATAGACTTCAATGATCGAAATCAAGTTATTACAAGTAATCTTCTTCAGCAGGGTTTTCGTTATCACAAACTACGTAGATCTTTCTCCAAATTATACCACCGCAACGAGGGCCTGCTGGAAAAGTACAACACCAACCTTAAAACACTTCTGCGACTAGGCATATCATAACCCTTATTTTATGGAGATGTGGTCTATAAACTTCGAAAGTTAAAGGTGTCTGACTTGTTTCCAGACCGCTTTACAAATTTAATCAGGAAGTTCGTCAGAAAAGGATATAACCCTTTGGTTTTACAGCGCACTGCATGTTTAGTGATTGACCCCTCTACAGTTAGTCATTACGCTTCACTGTTCACCTGTGCGATAACTAGACTACCTCTTGGGACTATGATTTATGATTGTACCTACTGAAGCCCCAACTAAGAGAGGTGGGTGTATGAGCTTTCGTCCCTCGGGTTTTCTGGTCGTACCCTAGATTGGTTTTCTCTATAGCTGCAACTACTATGGTTGTTCAGTACGATTCTGGATACATCCTGAGATGTTTATTATTTTGTATGTGTTTCTTTAGTTAGGTTTTGGATGTGGACTTTATTGTTAGAGAATTCCTTTTGATGGGATGTAGTTTTGTTTTTCACTGTCTTGTCTTTTTGCGCGCTGAAGACAAGATAATAGCGATGATTGTATGCATATAAAATCGGTTCAAGCTAACCAGTAGGCCGTATTGCCTACTGACCGTTCCAAGTCGGTAACCCTGTCTTCACCACCCTTTCTGTTGTATTTTGTCTCTTTCATTGTATTATCAAGTCCTTGTTTGCAGTACAGTGCGGACCTACAATGCCATTGCGTTCGGACGCTATGGTTTCTATAGGACCCTATATCTCATGTTATGGTTTGGGATTTACGTCTGCCCGTCCGTCCGGTCGTACGTCCATATGCCTGTCTGTGTGTCCGTCGGTCTACGCGTTTTGAGGTATTTAAATAAGGTTTTTGCTTTTCCTCATTTTTTAAAAACGTATTTCCCAAAACGTTGACACTTTTCACACTTGTACATTATTATTACAGAATAGTATATGACAGACAAGAACCATAACTCTGTAGTGTATTTTACCTGAACTCATTACGTGGTGCGAGTATTAACTTTCATACCCCATCCAACCCCTTCTCCAAGAAGCGAAAACGGGGTTGGCAGGGGTATGAAATAAATCCATTATGTTGGCTTAAAAAGTTCGCATATTGTAAAATTAAAACATATAAGAGGCAATTTTAAACAGGTTATCGCATTTTTTTCTGTAAAAGAATTTTATTAACCCGTTTAATTGTCGAAATGTGCGTTATACAATCCTGCTAATATAAGGTTTCCCATTGCTTAATGGAATTAAGGCGGGACCACGTAATGCATTTTCCTTTTTGACTGAGAGGGTGCAGTTAAAATGTTGAATGTACAGTCGTATTCCTAACAGCATTCGACCAAAAGCATTTAAAATTGGCATATATACATGTATTCATAATCATTATTCAACCATATGTGACAAGAACCATAACTCTGTTATACATTTTACCAGAATTATCCACGTTTTATACTTAGAATTTCAGTCAAAATTATAAATGTAGAGTCATATTCCAAATAGCAATTGTCAGAAAGCAAAATAGATTTCATCATTAAACTTTTGAATGTACAATCTTAATCCAAAAAACAATTGACAGAAAACTTTGAATTTTGGCATACATGTTCATCATCATTGCACAACCATAAGTGACAAGCACCATAACTCTATTTTCATTTTATCAGAATGATCTCCCTTATCCACTTAGATTTTTGATTAAAACGTTGAATTTACCTTCATACCAAAAAGCTATTTCACAAAAAAAAAAAAATCTTGTTGATTTATCCGAACATGCTCAACTTAATAACTCTCACACGCTTTACCATTCCCCTTTGTCATGTTAGATGTGGAAGATAAATGTTAGCAATTGACAATCCGGAATTTGCACCAGTATTTGAATCAGCCAGTAAAGTTTTTATACAATTGTTTTGTGTTACTGGACTGATACCAACTTTCATATGCCACCACCCTGTACCTGCTATGATGTTTAGACATGAACGAATGCAGAATAGAAGAAAAGATAGATAGATAGATGATAGATAGATGATAGATATATGATAGATAGATGATAAATAGATGATATATGGTAGGTAGGTAGGTAGGTAGGTAGGTAGGTAGGTAGATAGAGAGAGAGAGAGAGAGAGAGAGAGAGAGAGAGAGAGAGAGAGAGAGAGAGAGAGAGAGAGATAGAGAGAGAGAGAGATAGAGAGATAGATAGATAGATAGATAGATATAGTTTCGTGCCTTGCATATGTTCAGAATGACACGATCTGATCTTCACTCGCACTGGAAGTAGGTGTCATTGACCAAGCGTGTCCATGATCAAATCCCTTTACTTCTTTATTCACAATGAAGATAATATCTGAATGTAATGTATACACTCGGTCTTATTTAACTATTGACATTTTTGAAAGGATCGTCTTCCCCTTAATATTTCATAAAAACAGCTAAAGCAGTATGTGCATTATAGTAACACACATTATTTCAAGAAATAATGCGTGAAAAAAAATGGTACGAATTATGTGCTGATTGTGTTTACTATAATAAGATAATTTTCGTCATTTTGGGGATATCCAGGTGTTAGAATCAACGTTCTGTAAGTTCTTGCAGTATATCTATATTTCGGTTTGTTTCGTTTGTTTGAATGGTGTTTTACGTCATTTTTAGCACATATTAGGTAATATAGGACGGTCGAATTTATTGTGGTAGAGGCAGACCACCCCATTTTTCCTGGGTAGAACCAGTATCCCTTCCGAGATTCGTAAGAATCGACACCTTCTCACTTACAGGTCGAGTACCCGGTGAGAGGCGAGAAAGTTTATAACGTAACGTCATTAACTCCTCGACCTCGGAAGCGCTACTAATATCTCGATGAATTGAAGATTTGGTACTATATGTTTCTATGAATATTTGTGCAAACAAATATTACTTACTATTAAAAACACCCAGACAAATGATTATGTGTTGATATATTGCATGACAGTAAAGTAATAGTGTATATGTTTTGTCTTTTCAGTATTATAGTTGTCCTCATAAGAAAATGACCATACAACTGTTCGCCTATGTTTAAATGTGAACTTCAGCTAGTTATTTGTTGATATCTTCAGATATATGAACCTTTATATTAATGGTCAATTCTCATGTTGCTCTTGCTTCTGACAAGTCATTGAGTAGTTGATGAGTGTATTTCTACCCCTTGTTATTTATATATGAACATATTTTATGTTAAATAACATTTCCTTTTAATGCTGCGTAATGTTTTAGAGGTAAAGATCTGTTGGAGATTGTTTTATTTACGCTGTTCCGTTTTATTCGGATGACAATAGGGAAAGTGTGAGGTTTGGTGCATCCTAAACCCTAGTGTAAACTCCCCAGTGGCCCTTTTTAACCACTGACAGTTCCAAGGCTGAACTCTTATTGTCAACCCTGTTATGCTATAAGCCTTGCCTATTTATCCTTGTAATTGTTGTTTGTTTCGATTTAATTGTCTGTGGTCATTAATTGCTGATGTTCCTGGTCGACTATAACACCCACTGTTACCACATATCCTTATACATGGAAATGTGCATGATACATAGGCCTTCTTTTGCCATGTTATTCTTTCTTTGTCTTGTTAACTACTTTTCCTCATACTTAAATGGGGATTCTATTGTTCCCCTACGTTTAAAGGTGCTGTTCGACGTGTTTAAATCGCTCAATCGGAGTCTCGTTTTATAACAGGAAGCCAATGGACATTAATTAAACACTCATGCACCTTGTAGAACATTTCGACGAATCTGTTTGCAGATTTATGTTCATGTAAATTGATAGTAAGAGAAGGTTCCATGTCGATCCTGAGACTTCACATCCATAGTAAAACAAATTCCAATGCAAGTTCCAATGCAGCACTAAATTAGTATTGAGTCGCATGTGCTGATAGGGTAACTGTAAATGTTTTCAGGAGCACATCATTCAAGATTAAATAATAAAATAATTGGAAGAAAGATATGCCGATAAAAAATATATATAAATGCGTTGGCAATAGTTTGTTTTATTTTGTCCATTTATCCTAATTTTGAATCTTGTATCCATCTGAAATGCGTATAATGAGTGCATGCAAATTTTTGGATAGGATATACATAACTATGAGTCGGCGCATCAGCTGACATTTAAATATAGATTGACGGTATGACTTTTCGCTTTGCTTATGTTTTTAGTTTAAGCGGTGGATCTTCAAGTTATATTTGAGCCTTTACGGGCATTAATGTGGTTTGTACCGATATACACAAACAAACGTAAGACTCTTTAAACATTCAGCTAATATAACTGGTTATTAAGGGTTATATTCACCTTTACACTAATGTTTCTGATTCACTCACGATTTTCCTGGTTTACATTTCTCTTTTGAACAATGGAAATACGCGATAAGCAAGATATATGACAAGACAATATATACAGAGAATATTATGTCAGTGCCTTTTACTATCAAGTTTATTAGGCTCGGCACGAAAACGAAGAATGGCTCGGCCTAATAAACTTGATAATAAAAGGCACTGACATATTATTCTATTTTTCATGTAGATTATTCACATTTTCTGTATGAATTACTATTATTACCTATTTCTCAGAATGTTACGTTTATCGAGGACGCCGCCATGTTGTTTTTTTGTTTTATGACGTCAGGCAACGTTACGTGCATGACGTCAAATAACGTTACGTACAATAAACGCCGAGGGTTTCTGCAACGATTTTCTTTATTGGTTAGTGCCTAATAAAGCAATAATTATTAGGTGACCACTTTATTAGGCAGAAAAGTGCATATCTGCACGATAAAAAATAATTTAAGAACTCCTTTGCAACATTAATGTAACCGCGCTATCCGGTTACGGTTTATATCCTTGTCCGTTTATCAATGCTAGCCCAGGATTACAGAATTTTCTTTTTTTGACTTAATGGGTTTTCATACATATGCAAAAAAAATACGTTAAATTTATGTTGTTCGTATCAATTTAACTTATTGATTTACTTATGTTCACATGTTTTAAACATTGACGTAAGACGCAAGGATTCGTCGTCTACATTGACGAAACAACGTGTGTTAAAACCGCTCAAAGATAGTGATATCACGTGACCAACATTAATGTGTACCAGTTCTCCTTCAACGTATTTATTTGCTTTGCTTTAAATATTTAAATTTGTAGGAGCAGATCTTACTTGGGTACTGTGACTTTTGTCGTGTTTTACTTTTACCTTTCTGTGTGTTGTATAGTTAATCTAAAAACGTGAATTTTACAACAGGCAGGAAATTACAGTCCTGATTGAAAGCACGGTGAGACGTTGTACCGCCGCCACACTTCACAGGCAACGCTGCTGTGATACATACAATAAGTATGAAAGGAGAAATTTGGAAATCGTCGAACACGATTAATACAGATAAATACTGCAGTCTCGGTTTGATTGAGACTATTCATGAACTGTACAGGAAATTGCTTGTACTGTCACACCCTCTATCTCCGGGTTGAGCGGAACTAGATATTAAAAGGTCAATAGAACAGAAATACAGGGCCATCCCTTAGATGGTATGCATATGTCGGTGAGTATGGAAAATTCGATGAGGTATTTTCACAAGTCTATATCGCATTTTGGGTTGTTAATTCTCTTCTGGCTCATATACGGTTAAACATTCATATATATAACATTTAAACAATTAAATTAAATTTTATTTGATCCGGGGTATAAAACCCGGAGAACTGTTTTAAAATATACTACATTGATATGTTTTAAATCATGATCATATACTTATAGTGTATATATCCATAAATAATGTTTGATCAAACAATTCAAACAAGTGCACGTGGTGAATGCTTAATTGTTAGTACTTATTAGTCTTATACATCAACTGGATCACAACTGTGCGAACAACCATGTTTTTATGTGTGTTTGGTTGTCAGAGTATTTTAAGAAGGGCCCTCACCGCACCCTCCCACCCCCAGCGCACACCCCCTAAAGAACGTGTGTGTGTGTGTGTGGTGTTTTTTTCAAGTGTTAATTTGAATCCTTAGTGTCATACTATCTAAGCATAAATAGATACAAAAGCCGGAAAGGAAATGCAGCGATCAAGGACCACAGTCAACCAAAAGCACTCATAAAAATTAATAAACATTGTAAAATACGATCCCAGGCATTCATCTTAAATCTCTGCAATTACATTACGCGTTTTCTGCAACTGCAATTACAACTTTGTAGGTTTCATGTATTATAGCGAAGACAAAATCAAACATACGTGTATTTCTTTTCCTTTATAGGGAGCCCAAACAGTGCACAGTTGTGTGTGTATGTGCAAATACAGTTATCTCTCAATGCATACTATATCATTCAACATGATTTGCAACGTTGTTTGCTCATTTAAGTAAGATGATTTGTAGGGCCTGCCTGGGCTGGGACTTATTACTTAAAGTCCCCATCCCGCCATCATCAGGCACATTTTATAACAGATTTGCACAGTTTCTAAACCTACTGACGACAAGGTATGTATTACATAAGTTACATATTTTGAGAATCAAAACTCTATAGACACAATATAAACGGCTTTAACAAGCCAGGTCAAACTCCAAATCTGGAGCGTCGAATTAAGTTACGAACTCTTAATTCATTTTAAACATATTTTTAAAACCCGTAAATAAACCTTTATGTTTTAATCGGCACATATACATTATGAAATGACCTGAAAACCTGGATAGACTTTTGTAGTGTAATGTTGCCGTTATTTGACGGGTTAGTTGCTTTAATATATCATATCTTTTGTTATTATTTGCACTGTACAGGGCAGTATACTACATCATATATTACATTATTGAATTACTATTCACAACAAGGTCGTAATGTAACGGGATGCAATTACGTAAAGTAACATCTTACCTGTTTCGTCATTGTGACAGTTGTAAACGAAACTTCCAATTAACGAATAAGAACAGATTCAAGTTTAACACGTTGTCTATGTGTATACACCTGCCATTGTAAGTATTGAGAATCAGAAAAATAATTTATATAGTTCCTTATGACATAACGTTAAATAAAAAAAGGCACACGCAATAGATAGTCGATTAGTTAATTATTGAAAAGAAAACTACATGAACTATCTCTATATTCACGAAAAGCACACATGTACCTCCTCACACTGTCATTGTTTCAATGTAAAAAAATAAACACAGTGATCACATGCATGATTAACCATTGTAACGTCTGTATAACAGTAATCGCAGTACTGGGAATCAAAACTTCCGCATTCAACTTAAATATAATAAGTATCAACCACTTGAGTGGTTGTAGATCTTTCTGACGATATCTGATCACCATGAGGACTTGAAGTATTTGTCATAGATCAAGCGTGTCAATGATACATCCATATACACGTTTATTCACTATGAAGATACTATCTCAATGTATCTTAATACGTACTCGGTCTTATTATGTGTCGATATGTTATTTTGACTCTTGATTTGTTCAATGATCGTCTGTTTAAGTTAATCGTTCAAAAATAGATACATGTTTGCTGAATTTATCCATTTGTGTCAAATGTATTGGGTTTATAATTATGATATATTTCTACTGCGTTTACTCACTACTGCCTAATGTATTGGGTTTATAATTATGATATATTTTTACTGCATTTACTCACTACTGCCTAATGTATTGGGTTTATAATTATGATATATTTTTACTGCGTTTACTCACTACTGCCTAATGTATTGGGTTTATAATTATGATATATTTTTACTGCGTTTACTCACTACTGCCTAATGTATTGGGTTTAATTATGATATATTTTTACTGCGTTTACTCACTACTGCCTAATGTATTGGGTTTATAATTATGATATATTTTTACTGCGTTTACTCACTACTGCCTAATGTATTGGGTTTATAATTATGATATATTTTTACTGCGTTTACTCACTACTGCCTAATGTATTGGGTTTATACTTGTACTGCTTAAAGTATTGGATTTATAATTCTGATATATACAGTGTATATGTTTTCTGCGTTAAAAAGTACTGGCTATCGTATTGCAGTTATACTTATGATATATATATTGATGAGTCATAACAGCGAAGCCTAATGTGTTTCGCTTATTATTATGCTATTTATCTGCTGAGTGAAAACAGTATTGGATATATAATCATGACTAATATTTTCTGAAAATACGCAGTACTGCCGAACGTATTGGGTTTATACTTACGATACATAATGTTTTAGTGATCCAGAGTTACAACAGTACTGCATAATGTATTGCGTTAATACATCCTGAGATGTTTATAATTTTGTATTTTATATGGCTTTACAACAACATCTCAGTGTTTATTTTCTAAGTTTCTCTGGATGTGGACTGTATTGTTAGAGAATTCCTTTTGATGGGATGTAGGTTTGTTTACACTTTCTTGTCTATTTGAGCACTGAAGACAGGATAATACACATAAAATCGATTCAAGCTAACCTGTAGGACTTATTGTCTACTGACAGTCCCAAGTCGGTAACCGAGTCTTCAACACCCTTTTTGTTGAATTTTGTCTTTTTAATTGTATAATAATTAAATATTGCTCCGTGTTTGTAGTACAGTGCGGACCTACGACGCCATTGCGTTTGGACGCTGTGGGTTCTATAGGACAATATATCTCATTTTTAGGTCGACTGTTCGAAGAATAAGAGACCTTATGTAATCACCCCGGCGTCGGCGTCGGAGTCTGCGTCGGCGTCCCACATCAAGGTTTGCGGATAAGCTGTGTTTACAAGTCTATTTCTCTTACAGTAACAGAATAAGCAATTCTTGTCAATTTCGACGAATCTGTTTGCAGATTTATGTTCATGTAAATTGATAGTAAGAAAATGTTTCATGTCGCATGTGCACATAGGGTAACCGTAAGTGTTTGCAGGAGCACATCATTCAAGACTAATTAATAAAATGATTGGAAGGAAGATATGCCGACAATAAATATATATAAATGCGTTATTTTATTTTGTCCATTTATCCTAATTGTGAATGCTATATCTATTTGAAATGCGTATAGTGAGTGCATGTACATTTTCGAGGCACGTTCATGTATATATTGATTTAGGATATACATAGCTCAAAGCTGACATTTAAATATTGACAATATGATTTCTCATACAAGGTCTTTCATACATATGCAACGGCGTACGCTAAATTTCTGATGTTCCTATCAAGTTAGTTTACTGATTATGTACATTAAAGTAAGACGCTAAGATTCGTCGTCAACTCTGATGAAAAACACTAAAATACAGAACGTGTGTTAAACCCGCTCAAGGATAGTGATATCACGTGACCAAAAATGATGTATACCCTTTCCGCTGCAACGTATTTATTTTCTTTGCTTTAAAAGTTTAAATTTGTAGGAGCAGATCTGACTTGGGTACGGTAACTTTTATCGTGCTTTACTTTTATCTTTCTGTTAATCTAAGAACTTGAAATTGATGAATATATTTTTATAATAGGCAAAATAAAATTATAATGATTTTTATTTAATATATAATAATATATATCAATACCGAGGTCCGTATACACAACATACAGAGAGTGTGTGTGTACGTGGGGATGAGGGGCAACTGTTTGACACGTACTTGTCCTGTAAGTTAACATATGCAACACAAACATTTTTAAACAAACTGTTTTTAGAGCGTCCCGATTTAAACATGAAAATCAAGTGTTAATTTGAAAGATCAGTGTCAATAATATCAAACGCATAACTCCTGAAACGCATACAAATCTTAAAATATTATTGTCATTCATCTTAAATATCATTATATTAATATGGGTGTTCTGCAACTGAATTTACAACTTTATATGTTTCATTTATTATAGCGAAGACGCACGTCAAGCTTATTTAATTAAACCTCAAACTTGTTATTCTTATTCCTTTATAGAGAGCCCAAACAGTGTATAATTGTGTGTGTGTGTATGTACAAATACCGCTATTTCTCAAAGCATACTATATCATTTAAATGACTTGCAACGTTGTGTGCTCATTTCAGTCAAATGATTTGTAGGGCCTGTCTGGGCTGGGATATATTACTTAAAGTCCCTACCCCCGCCATCAGCAGGCAATTTTACAACAGATGTGCACAGTTTCTAAACCTACCGACGACAAGGTATATATTATATATTTTACATATTTTGAGAATCCAAGCTCTATAGACACAATATAAACGGTTTTAACCAGCCAGACCAAACCCCAAAACTGGAGCGTCGAATTAAGAGTTACCAACTTATACTTCATTTTAAGCATATTTAATCACGGATATTTAAAAAACCCGTAAATAAACCTATATTTTTAAACGGCACATATACAATATTAATGATCTGAACACCTAGATAGAGTTCTGATACACGTTTTGGTAGCGTAATGTTGCCGTTATTTGGCGGGTTAGTTGCTTTAATATATTATATATTTTGTTATGGTTTGCTGTGTACATCATGTACATGGCAGTATACTACATCATATATTAAATTACTTTATTAATTTTAACAGCAATGTTGTAATGTAACGGGATGCAATGACGTATATTAACATCTTACCTGTTTCGACATTGTGACAGTTGTAATCGAAACTTCCAATTAACGAATAAGAATACCTTCAAGTTTAACACGTTGTCTATGTGTACACACCTGCCATTGTAAGTCTTGAGAGACAGAATAATAAGTTATATAGTTCTTTATGACATAACGTTAAATGAAAAAAAATGCACAGGCAATAGATAGCCGATTAGTTAAATATTAACACCTAACTACTATCTCTATAATCACAAAATTCACACATCCACCACACACTTTCGATATGTTAATATCAAAACACAGTGTTAACCATTGTAACACCAGTATAACAGTAATCTGTATAGGGAGTAAACACTTCCGCATTCAAGTTAAATACTAACAAGTATCAAACGCGTTAAGTGGTTGTATATCTAAATGACAATATCTGATCTTCGTGAAGACTTGAGGTATTTGACACAGATCAAGTGTGTCAATGTTCACTATGAATATACTATCTCAATGTAACTTAATACGTACTCGGTCGTATTATGTGTCGATATTTTAATTATTGATTTGTTCCGTGATCTAATGAAACGTTCATATTTTCGGAGGCCTAATGTACTGAGTTTATAAACATGATTAGTCAAATCAGTATCTCAATGTTTCGGTTACAGAATCAGAATTGATATTCACTCCGTTAAACAAGCACTACCTTATCAATTAATGTATTGGATTTATAAACGCAACCAATATACGTTGATGTAAACCAGAACTTATATTTTGGTATATTAGTATATAAACATGATCAATACTCGCAAAGTTAAAACAAGTACTGAGTAATGTCTAAGTTATATAAACATGATCCGTATCAGTATTGACTAATGTATTGGGTTAATATACATGATCAATGATCGAGTTAAATCATCTCTTCACAATACGCAATAGACATAGTATGATCTCATCGACAGAGTATGATCTCATCGACAGAGTATGATCTCATAGACGAGTATGATCTCATAGACAGAGTATGATCTCATAGACAGAGTATGATCTCATAGACGAGTATGATCTCATAGACAGAGTATGATCACATAGACAGAGTATGATCTCATCGACAGAGTATGATCTCATAGACAGAGTATGATCTCATAGACGAGTATGATCTCATAGACAGAGTATGATCTCATAGACAGAGTATGATCTCATCGACAGAGTATGATCTCATCGACATAGTATGATCTCATAGACAGAGTATGATCTCATAGACAGAGTATGATCACATAGACAGAGTATGATCTCATAGACAGAGTATGATCTCATCGACAGAGTATGATCTCATCGACAGAGTATGATCTCATAGACATAGTATGATCTCATAGACATAGTATGATCTCATCGACATAGTATGATCTCATCGACAGAGTATGATCTCATAGACGAGTATGATCTCATAGACAGAGTATGATCTCATAGACAGAGTATGATCACATAGACAGAGTATGATCTCATCGACAGAGTATGATCTCATAGACAGAGTATGATCTCATCGACAGAGTATGATCTCATCGACAGAGTATGATCTCATCGACAGAGTATGATCTCATAGACAGAGTATGATCTCATAGACAGAGTATGATCTCATCGACAGAGTATGATCTCATCGACAGAGTATGATCTCATAGACAGAGTATGATCTCATAGACAGAGTGTGATCTCATCGACAGAGTGTGATCTCATAGACAGAGTGTGATCTCATAGACAGAGTATGATCTCATAGACGAGTATGATCTCATAGACAGAGTATGATCTCATCGACAGAGTATGATCTCATCGACATAGTATGATCTCATCGACAGAGTATGATCTCATAGACAGAGTATGATCTCATAGACAGAGTGTGATCTCATCGACAGAGTGTGATCTCATAGACAGAGTATGATCTCATAGACAGAGTATGATCTCATAGACGAGTATGATCTCATAGACAGAGTATGATCTCATCGACAGAGTATGATCTCATCGACATAGTATGATCTCATAGACAGAGTATGATCTCATAGACAGAGTATGATCTCATCGACATAGTATGATCTCATCGACATAGTATGATCTCATAGACGAGTATGATCTCATAGACAGAGTATGATCTCATCGACAGAGTATGATCTCATAGACAGAGTATGATCTCATAGACAGAGTATGATCTCATAGACAGAGTATGATCTCATCGACATAGTATGATCTCATCGACATAGTATGATCTCATCGACATAGTATGATCTCATAGACGAGTATGATCTCATAGACAGAGTATGATCTCATCGACAGAGTATGATCTCATAGACAGAGTATGATATCATAGACAGAGTATGATCTCATAGACAGAGTATGATCTCATAGACAGAGTATGATCTCATCGACATAGTATGATCTCATCGACATAGTATGATCTCATCGACAGAGTATGATCTCATAGACGAGTATGATCTCATAGACAGAGTATGATCTCATCGACAGAGTATGATCTCATAGACAGAGTATGATCTCATAGACAGAGTATGATCTCATCGACAGAGTATGATCTCATCGACAGAGTATGATCTCATAGACAGAGTATGATCTCATAGACAGAGTATGATCTCATCGACATAGTATGATCTCATCGACATAGTATGATCTCATCGACAGAGTATGATCTCATAGACGAGTATGATCTCATAGACAGAGTATGATCTCATCGACAGAGTATGATCTCATAGACAGAGTATGATCTCATAGACAGAGTATGATCTCATAGACAGAGTATGATCTCATAGACAGAGTATGATCTCATCGACATAGTATGATCTCATCGACATAGTATGATCTCATCGACATAGTATGATCTCATAGACGAGTATGATCTCATAGACAGAGTATGATCTCATAGACAGAGTATGATCTCATCGACAGAGTATGATCTCATAGACAGAGTGTGATCTCATCGACAGAGTATGATCTCATCGACATAGTATGATCTCATCGACATAGTATGATCTCATAGACAGAGTATGATCTCATAGACAGAGTATGATCTCATAGACAGAGTATGATCTCATAGACAGAGTATGATCTCATAGACAGAGTATGATCTCATAGACAGAGTATGATCTCATAGACAGAGTGTGATCTCATCGACAGAGTATGATCTCATAGACAGAGTATGATCTCATCGACAGAGTATGATCTCATAGACAGAGTATGATCTCATAGACAGAGTATGATCTCATAGACAGAGTATGATCACATAGACAGAGTATGATCTCATCGACAGAGTATGATCTCATCGACATAGTATGATCTCATAGACAGAGTATGATCTCATAGACAGAGTATGATCACATAGACAGAGTATGATCTCATAGACAGAGTATGATCTCATCGACAGAGTATGATCTCATAGACAGAGTATGATCTCATAGACAGAGTATGATCTCATCGAATTGGTTGATTTAAACACTGACATGGTCGTAGAGACCGCGCTCTGTTTGTGTTGTAGCATGTTCATTCCAGCTGTCTACCATAGACAAACTTCCGATAAATGATAGTTAGAGTACGCCAGACATTCTGACAGGTGTTATTTTCAATTAAACCATCTACACACGTTTAAATATAAAGGACATGTGAGCAACCATCATACACTATAACGGTTACCAAATTACACCATATGACGTGTTAATGTTCATTTAAAATATATTTAAATTGTCCTTAGTTGATTACGCGCTCATATGATTGTTGAATAAGTTGGCCACTCATTATTCAATTACAAATTGCGGAAAGGAAGACAATGCCAATATATTTTATATGGGTATTAGCATTACGTACGTGTACATGCTAACTTTATACTTAGTATTACTGTGTTATCGACTTATATCAGGATCATATGCATATTTTGGTAGCTACGCTGTAAATTCTCTCTCTTGCGACAAGCTAGTGGTTTCACGTAAATTCGTCACGGTCAAAGTGAGTGCAGGGAAACTGAACTGAATACATTTAGCGACCCAGAAATCTTTAACTTTACATTCACCAAGGTTGTATTATGTTAGTAGATTGTTCAATATATGTACGCAGTTAGGCATGGTCTGGAGCATAGGAGTTTGTATGTGTTATACCTAACTGAATTGCGCTTGGTTTGTAACGCATGTATTTTGTAGACTTATTACAAGTGTCACCTAGTATACGATTAGCAGGTGTCAATCAAATAACAAATATACCACCGTTGCGCACTCATTTCCATGCACACTCACATGCACGTTAGCTACTACCATTTTTCGTACTCAATAGGTGTTACAGAAATATTATTGTTTTGAAGGTTACTTTCAGCCTCTTGCAACAGACACAACTGATGCATTCGATACCTTTAACCATTTCTCCCAATTTAATTTAAGTTAACGTGCAATACTGATTGAGGAATTAAAATAACAACACTCCAATTAGTACGGTCGTGCTAAATCCCCGCAGACAGGACACTCATCAGAGTAATGTTTTACAAACATGAGATATAAGACTTAGTATTATACCTGTAACGCATACGTTTACATATAAAACACGCCTCAATTAGCAACCATATGTATAACAATATTTCAGGGATTCCCCTACACTTAACTTATCATTATTTACACATAATACTCTCATTGCGCTTTACACGGATAAAATAACGGTATATAAAACGAGACGACTCACTTTACACGCATACATTAACTAAACATCTACATCACAACAGACGAATGAGGACATTTATGATAATGCGCAGCAAATACCAGTTGTGAATCAGCTATGATAGTCATATAAACAGTAACTGTAACTTATCGTGAACCATAAAGGGAACTATCACCGACATACGAAATAATGCAATTTATTATATAACCTATAAATAGACGCGTTTTCATTGGCTAAAAAGTAATTTTTTAGAAAAAATATCTAGCGATATTGACCTGTTTTTTTGATATTGACCTGTTTTTTTGATATTGACCTGTTTTATATAATTGTTTTTTTGATATTGACCTGTTTTATATAATTGTAAATTGAGGGTTATATAATAAAACAGTTATGGACTTTTCAGCTGTTATACATGATGTTGATATGTACCAAAAAATCATTATTGACCTCGGCTATCGCCTCGGTCAATAATGATTTTTTTGGTGCATATCACATCATGTATAACAGCTGAAAAGTCCATAATTGTATAATATCCATTTATCTAGCGACATCACACCAGTATTTTAAAATATCGTATACTTGTATTAACATGTCGTATACCAGTTCTAACCAACGTTTATTATATGTAAGTATTTCAATAAATCTTACTAAAGTTATTTCTGCAAATGGTATTTAAATAAAATGTGAAAAGAACAAAAAGTCAACTATGGTTTGTTTTAGTTACATATTTTTTGGTGTTGTTTCTTACATTACCTCTTATGAACAGACTCAATAAAACCGAGTCTGATTCTTTAGTCTCTTGATTGTGTTTGTTGCTTACAAAGGATCATCCTTATCAGTATCGTATACGATACAACATACCGATGCTATGATGTGTGCGTTTCTCTCTCTCATTCTCTCTCTCTCTCTCGCTCTCTCTCTCTCTCTCCCGGAAAAAATGTGTACAGATTATTTTCGTTTTAGAACATAAAATGGAAAATGAACGTTTAAGATATAATGACATCGCACGCCTCCTAGCACCCGTGAAATTAATACAATATTGTCATGAAAGTTATTATTGGGTCAACCGGCTATAAAGTAAGGACAATAAATATTAAAAGGATCACAAGTTCAAACATGAGAAACAAACGCATGTCATAAAAATAAAACAAACGTCAGTAGTGTAAGAAAGTACATGTATATGATCTTACTAAAACAGTATAGCCTAATTGTACTTAATTTGAAATGAATTGTTGAATATATATGTGATAATTTTAATGCTATAAACATACCTATTTACCTTATTCTATTTACGTATTTTAAATATCGTTTCTATTTAATTATTAAAAAAGTATGTGACGGTTATTTCCATTCATAATTTGATAACGTAGCATAGTAAAGACAGTTGGGTAAATGTATTTGGTGGATAGAAATTACGTTGTTATTTCCCTTTCCCAACATCACTCCATTTGAAAGAAGCTGAATACATACATGTATGACCATTGTTAAAAGTAATAATGTGTGTCCCTTGTAAACTAGCACCCAACGTTTAAACAAACACATCTTATTGGAATGTGTAGACTTTGATCCTATGCGTCAAAGGTACTACAATGTTAATACTATGAAAGAGTTATTTGATACTGTAGATTTTATTCTTGTTTTAGATTTCCTAAAAGAGATCAGACTATATAAATCATTATAACGTGTTCTTATATATATTTACTTGTTTATATGCCCGTTCACGGGCATTTGTTGATTTACATACATAGTTTATATAACACCTTATCATCCCTTAATTTTTTAATAGTTTTATCTTTATATATTTACATTAATTTTTAATTAATATTTCATTTTTCATAAATTTTTGCGTACAATATGACCTAATTATGTGTCGACGTGCCGTAAAACACCATTCATTCATTCATTAAATATTATATTGAAATCAGTATTAATCGCGGCGGTGGTAGAGCGTCCGCCTCGCATGCGGAAGGTCGCTGGTCCAATCCTCGGCTCGGTCATACCAAATACATTATAAAAACGATACTTTTAGCTTCCTTCCTAAACTAGATAGGCCCGGTGTAAGTATAATGTGACAGGTCGGGCTATTATTTCATGCGTCCAAGACGCGGTGTTCCAGTGCAGCAGCATTGTAAAGTTGGGCATAGAGCTCACTGTTATATGTCATCATGGTATTGATATGTCAGAGAGATTGTTTGAATCGACGTTAAAGCCACATTTGTCTGATTGGTTTCTTTTTTCTTTCTGTCTGCACATGCAAATAACACATTACAAAATTACGCTAGCGTTAATATGATAGGTTTTTCTTTATCATTTGTATTTGCAAAACGGATAATACACAGTCACTGCCATTGGCATGTGTAGATCCAGGTTAGAATTAAAGGGACATAGGGGTCCTTTGACACATTTCCGGGCGTCAAAACATATACAAGCCAAACAAACGTGTTTATGCGTTAATCCCACTCTTCACTAAGATGAGTGTTGTTGTTGTTTTAATTGTTTGTTATTGTTCTGTATAGCGATGATATGCTTGTCTAAAGAAAACATGAACAATTTATTTAAGCTCTGTTTTACATTTAGATGATGGGCTATTATAAAGGGAGATTACGCTGATAGTTACATTGAATCACAAATAATAAATGCGAAAAAAGAACATCATACTTATTATGTCATGCCAATCTTTTCAAATACTTAAGAGAATAAAAGAAAATCATGTTCAACGGGATATAGCAGGTTAATTAATTGCTAATCGTTTTGTATCTTGTATATCAAATTATGTTTGCAAGCTTGCGCTTCTCTTCTTTTACGAGTAGCTATTAATAACGTCACAGTTTACAACCGATAAATAACATTGTCCCTAGTAACGTAATACAACTAGATCAGACAGAATAAAACATAACATACCAATCTCATTAAATTAGTCCTTAGTTATTATACTGCTTTTCTTATTGTTTTTGTTTATGTTTGCTACAAATTCGAATTATGTGATAAAACCAAAGTATATCGCTACTGTTTACATTAAACAAATACACATGAGCTGATCATTACGGGTTACATTTATAACATGCTTACAAAACATGCTGCATGATAGTAGTGCGATACACACGTCTGTGGAACATGTCATTTCTTGCAATGTATCAGAAGTGTGATTCTAACGTATATGGAACATGTTATATGTCACACTGTATGAGAAGTGTGATTCTAACGTATATGAATTATGTTATATGTTACAATGTATGAGTAGTGAGATTATAACGTATGTGGAACATGTCATTTGTTACAATGTATGAGTAGTGTGATTCCATCGTATATGTAACATGTAATATGTTACAATGTATGAGAAGTGTGATTCTAACGTATATGGTACATGTTATATGTTACGACGTATGAGTATTGTGATTCTAACGAATGTGGAACATGTTATATGTTACAATGTATGATTAGTGTGATTCTAACGTATATGGAACATGTTATATGTCACAATGAATGAGTAGTGTGATTTTAACGTATGTGGAACATGTTATATGTTACGGTGTATGAGTAGTGTGACTCTTCTGAATGTGGAACATGTTATATGTTACAATGTATGAGTAGTGTGATTCTAACGTATATGGAACATGTTATATGTTACAATGTATGAGGAACATGTTATATGTTACAATGTATGAGTAGTGTGATTCTAACGAATGTGGAACATGTTATATGTTACAATGTATGAGTAGTGTGACTCTAACATATATGAAACATGTTATATGTTACAATATATGATTAGTGTGATTCTAACATATATGAAACATGCTATATGTTACAATGTATGAGTAGTGTGATTCTAACGTATATGGAACATGTTACATGTTACAATGTATGAGTAGTGTGACTCTAACGAATGTGGAACATGCTATATGTTACAATATATGAGTAGTGTGATTCTAAAGTATGTTGAACATGTTATATGTTACAATGTATGAGTAGTGTGATTCTAACGTATGTTGAACATGTTATATGTTACAATGTATGAGTAGTGTGATTCTAACGTATGTTGAACATGTTACATGTTACAATGTATGAGTAGTGTGATTTTAACGTATATGGAACATGTTATATGTTACAATGTATGAGTAGTGTGATTCGAACGTATATGGAACATGCTATGTGTTACAATGTATGAGTAGTGAGATTTTAACGAATGTGGAACATGTTATATGTTACAATGCATGAGAAGGGTGATGTTAACGTATGTCGAACATGTTATATGTTACAATGTATCAGTAGTGTGATTCTAACGTATGTGGAACATGTTATATGTTACAATGTATGAGTGATGTGATTTTAACATATGTGGAACATGTTATACGTCACAATGTATGAGTAGTGTGATTCTAACGTATATGTAAAATGATATATGTTACAATGTATGAGAAGTGTGATTCTAACGTATATGGTACATGTTATATGTGATGAGTATTGTGATTCTAACGAATGTGGAACATGTTATATTTCACAATGTATGAGAAGTGTGATGCTAACGTATGTGGAACATGTTATATGTTACGGTGTATGAGTAGTGTGACTCTAACGAATGTGGAACATGTTATGTGTTACAATGTATGAGTAGTGTGATTCTAACGTATATGTAACATGCTATGTGTTACAATGTATGAGTAGTGTGATTCCAACGTATATGTAACATGCTATGTGTTACAATGTATGAGTAGTGTGATTCTAACATATATGTAACATGCTATGTATTACAATGTTTGAGAAGTGTGATTCTAACGTATATGTAACATGCTATGTGTTATAATGTATGAGTAGCGTGACTCTAACGTATGTTGAACATGTTATATGGCACAATGTTTGAGAAGTGTGATTATAACGTATATGGAACAAGTTATATGTTACAGTTTAGGAGTAGCGTGATTCTAAAATATGTGGAACATGTTATATGTTACAATGCATGAGCAGTGTGATGCTAACGTATGTCGAACATGTCATATGTTACAATGTATGAGTAGTGTGATTATAACGTATGTGGAACTTGTTATATGTCACAATATATGAGAAGTGTGATGCTAACGTATATGGAACATGTTATATGTCACACTGTATGATAAGTGTGATTCTAACGTATGTGGAACATGTTATATGTTACAATGTATGAGTAGTGTGATTCTAACGTATGTGGAACATGGTATATGTTACAATGTATGAGTAGTGTGATTCTAACGCATGTAGAACATGTTATATGTTACAATGTATGAGTAGTGTGATTCTAACGTATATGGAACATGTTATATGTTACAATGTATGGGTAGTGTGATTCTAACGTATGTTGAACAAGACATAAGTTACAATGTATGAACAGTGTGATATTATCATATGTGGAACATGTTATATGTTACAATGTATGAGTAGTGTGATGCTCACGTACGTGGAACATATTTTATATTGCAAAGTATGAGTAATGTAATACTAGTGTATGTAGAACATGCCATATGTAACAATGTAGGAGCAGTTTGAATATAGCGTATCTGGAACATGCCATACTAAACGATGAATGATTAGTGTAACACTAACGTATGTGGAACAAGATATATGTTACAATGTATGAATAGTGTGATACTAGCGTATATAGAACATGCCATATGTTACAATGTATGTATGAGTAGTGTGATACTAGCTAATGTGGAACATGCCATATGTTACAATGTATCAGTAGTGTGCACAATGCCTATTGTGAAACTACGTAACAATAGAGGTACCAGTCGACTATGGAAACCATTATAAATAGTGTATATATTAAGTAATGGTTTCAATATTTGTAAATGATAATCGTGACATAGACATTATTGTTGGATCAAAAATGAGAAAATGTTTCTATATAAATCAAAGGATCCAAACGCAATGGTACCTTAGGTCGTCACTGTACAACAAACAAAGAGCAAATTATTTAAGCAAAGGAAATGACAATACACAACACAACGAGTGGTGAATATATGGTTACCGATACAAACCAAATATGGCAATATCTAATGAGCAGTTAACTGCTGGGTGCGATTATTAGACAAGCATTCACAATGTTAGACGTGTGTTAGCTATATTGCAAATGCAGATATGAGTGAGTGGATAAAGGCAAACACCTGCCATCGGGAGAAGGATATCATTATTATTGAAACTTAACATATAAATAGTCTATTTATTTGACATTAAAACTTTTAAAATTATTTTATCAAACATTTTGCTTAGCTGGACATTCGACTTACTTAACATCAAGTTGGCGTCATAAATCAACATCATAGTAAGTTATGCTTTTGTTCCGAGTCAGTAAAAATATTAGTTCTTTCACTGAGAAATCCTGTTATTTCACTCACACAAATGTAATGCATGCATATAACTTGATTGAAATAATTTTTGATATAACATATATAATAAATACTGAAAAGGGGATCCCTTGGAAGCAACAAATACAAACAAGAGACAAAACCAGCAGTCCCGGTTTTATTGAATCTGTTCATGAGAGGTAATGTAGAGTGCAACATCTCTCACGCCTCCTAGCACCCGCCCAAGCCATATTTTACTTTAAAGTCACACATATTGGTCTTGATGATCTCAAAGGACCAGTACGTAATAACTTTACTGATAACTGATAATATAAATGCATATCCAATTTACACTCAGGTACTAAATAGATGACGTGCTTAACTAGTTATCTATATAGTGGTTACTTCCAAAACCTACATTTTCATGTTTCACATCTTCATATTTTCATATTTCATAATCTGAGCGTGCTACCTGTACAACGTGGTTTTGGCTTTCGCCATCCGATCGATTTTGCAAAGACTCGTACTTATGTATCGCTGCATCATCTGCAAACAAAGACAGTGTTAGTTTTTATGTGGTAGTGTTTGTAACCGCATATACTACACATATAATTAAAGCAGTTACAAGTCTAACTCTATTCGATAGTGATGTGTGCCAAAAAATATTACGCACACGTCATTACACAAAATAAAAAAGCTTCAAAACAGTCCAAATCGGAACACAAAATGAAAGATTTAATTTCAAATATATCGCAATATGAATTAAAGTATTGTTAAATAACATGCAAAGAGTTGTTGGTCGTTGTTTTCTGATTTTGTAAATAAAATACAGTGGTGATTCCATAATTAATATGAACTTATGCAATAGTTACAACATTAAATGTATCTGTATAATATATTTACACAAAATAAATTGAAATAGTAAAACAATAATGTGTCTACACGAAATCAAAAGTCCAGTAAATTATATGTTGTGTAAGGAGTCTAACATATGCTATTTATTCTAAAAAAAAAAAGGCGACATAAGGAGATCTGATACAATACATGTTTTAAAACATGTTTTACTGTGCTGAGTTGAAGATACGTAAACACAAAGTGGGGTGATTGCGATGTTTGGGTCCAAAATATATGTTGTTTGTGTTCATTAATAATATATACGATTTGCATATTGTCTTTGGAAGCAAATCCGGGTTTTAAAAAGAAGATTCTTTCTCAGTAACTTGAAGCGTTGAAAGATGTTTCATAAAATGATGATTCAAGTCATGTAAACAAGGCTTGGTTTTTGTTCACAATAAAGAAGTGTAAACTATACAGTTTTGACACAGTTACGTCTTTATTAAATCACGTACATTCAAGACATGAGATATACATTTTTTCATATGTAAGGAGAAATTTGGAAATCTTCAAACACAACAAATACAAACAATATTGCAGTCTCGGCTACCGTTCACGCCCTCTATCCCCGGGTTGAACTCAATAATTAAAATGCCAATAGTACATGAATTCGAGCCATCCCGAAGACGGTATTCATATGACGGTGAAAATGGAACCTTCAATGCGGTATTTTCACAACATTTCATGACCATCGGCGTATGTTCCCAGTTTCTATCAAATGCGTTGCCCTAAACGAGAAAACAATGGGCGAAATAAACAAAATGGAATTTAGCTGGGAGCAGAGGTTATGATGCCTGCGTATCACAGGTAACATACTAAATTAAAAGCAGGCGACATATCCTAAGGGTTATTAAACAATACAAACAACCATATAATTCAAATAGGTCAGTTCTAAATGTGGTTATTTACTTTGGACATGAATCGTTAAACATACAATTAACAGTTTGCTGTTTGTTCAAGTGAAACCAGTATTGCTTAATGTATTTCATATTATAAACATCACTGGGGGTAAACCCGGTATCAACGCAAATGGATTTTCGACGAAAACCAGTCACGGTTGCGCAACGAAAAGTCAATACTGCCTGTATTATGTAGTTATTCGGCATAGCAATGACATTGTATAAATCTGCCACGGTGTCCTGAAGATCGCAATTCTAATGTTACGGTTTCCCACTCACAGTGTCAGGGATTTTCAACGACAATTACAGGGTTGATTAATGGAGGAATTCGTAGCTACCAGTAGGTTTGAGAATGTGATGAGTGTTTGATGGAGGTTTTTCCTGAGTAAGGATCTTCCATATGCATAAAGGAAGTAGATGTTAGTAAGTATATCTATGGAATATGAAAGGTATGAGTCCACCTTAAAGGGACACACGGCAATCGAGTTTGGACAAGCTTAGTATTTTTACATAAAAAATGCATTTGTTCAATCATTACTATTAATTATAATAATAGTATACGGCAAATAGTTGTTTGCATACTACTAACTTTTGATTATATTTCATCAGTAATATATTCAAAACCATTGTAGAATAACGAAGACAAGTTGAACAATCAACATTGTATTTAAATATATGCAAGTAGGTTTAAAGTCAAAATGACACTGGATTAATAATTCAAAAGTCTAATTTTAATGCTCAATCCGGGCTAAAGGGCATAAATGGTAGCAAGCATTTTTCTCTACCGTTCACGAACATTCTCAATCAAACCACCGATACTGCAATATTTGTTGTGTTTATCGTGTTCGGCGATTTTCCAAATGTCTCATTTAATGCTATTTCTCCCTTTAACGAGTACAGTAGTAAATACAAACTTGTATTATGTTGGTTACACTACAAAAGCATACATATGGAATATTAATAATAATAATAATAATATCATGGTTATGACGGCTATAAAATTATGAAGATTTAGTAGCGTCACAATATTCTTTAACACTAGCCTACACAAGCGGCATGAGTTGATAATATATGGAAAGCCGTATACCAATGTATTTCGTGTATAATCGTGATACATTTTCGCTGAGATATACTAGTACTAGTACTGAGGATAGTATTGTATTATACTGTTATAGCATATTAATGCTGCCTTGTTTGTTAGACAATATACTGCCTAATGTACTTGATTTCTAATCACGATATACATTCGCTGAGTTTACCCAGTGCTGCCTATTTGCTGAGTTTACCGAGTATTGCCTAATGTTTTGGGGTTATACTTATGATAAATGTTTGCTGAGTTGACCCATTTCTGCCAAATATATTGAGGTCATTATTATGATACATATTTTATGAGTTAACCTAATACTGTCTAATGTATTGAGTTTATAATTGTGATAAGTGTTTGCAGAGTTTACCCAGTTCTGCCTAAAGTATTGGATTTATAAGTATCATATATATTTGCTGAGTTAAAAAAGCACTGCAGCCTTATGTATTGGATATATAATCATGACTGATATTTTCTGAAAATACCAGTACTGTCTGACGTATTGGATTTAGAATCATGATACATAACTGCTTGTTGAAACAGTACTGCCTAATGTATTGGGTTTATATGCATTATCAATATATGCTGAGTTAAACTAGTGCTGTCTATTATACTGGCTTTATATAATTATATGTGATTTAGAGTGCTCAGTTTATTTCATGACAATTATATGTACAACTTATTGATGACATTATTTTATGACATCAACTACTATACGATTACGCACCCCAAACATCCACCCCCCCCCCCCCCTCCCCCTCCACACTCACCCCACCCACGATTATATAATGAATGAAATTATGTATAATTATTGAACGTGTCACCTAAATAACAATTTATCAATGTTGTAAACTCATTTGTTTGACCATTCACGATAATATCATTATTTGTGCATCATAAGTATACAAGGAACAACCTGAGTTCCATAAAATGACGTGCACCTGTCATGCTGAAGGCCACCGGTACAATATACTGTTATTGCATTTAAGATTACTTTAACAACTTGAACATGTTGAAACACACAAACACACGCACACACACACGATGCATTCGGTATTATAACCCAGTGCCCAATATAAGAAAAACATATAAAATATGTTTTCAGGAGCCAGTTGGAAATCGCGTGAGTTTGTTTCTTATGACGTAATTGATTTTCCTTTATAACAATAGTATGTGATAATGTATGTGCTTAGTTAAAATAGTAACCCTCCAATTATTATTGTCGTACTAAACTCCCGCTGGCATGACACTCATCCGAGTAATGTTTAATTGACAATTATAAAGATATATCATACTTTTAAATATAACACATGCCTCATTAAGCAACCATATGTCTCAAAACATTTCAGGTATTCCCCTAAACTTTACTTATCCTTATTTACAGATATTCTCATTTCGTTAAACAAGGATAAAATAAAGGTATACACAACGAGACCTACATGTACCACGCATGCACTAACTATACATCTACATTACAACAGACGAATGAGGAAATGTTTGAAAATGCACAGCAAAGACCACTTGTGAATCAGCTATGTCATGTCCTTTAATAGTTACAATAACAGTATATCGTGCACCATAAAGGGGAACTATCAAAAACGTAAAACATAATGTAATACATCCATTTATCTGGCGATATCACACTAAATGTTAAATTGTCGTATACATGTATTAAAGTGTTTTCTGTCACCAAACCCGTTATCTTTGTTTATGCTCCAAATATCAAGTATGTGTTAATGATACATTGTTTAACTGACGATTCGTATTGATGCAACTATAGGTTTTATATCACAAAACGGGGAAACTGACATATAGACTTGTGGAGAATGGAGCATGCATGGTACCCATTTGGCGATTCCAAATGATGTTCTGTGAGCCTAATCATAGCTGGACATATCTGACAACTATCCTTATGCTTTGTAATCACATTATCTACATTATTCCAGCTATGATTACTGTTTGTTGCATCATTCATACAATAACTAACATGTAACCCAACATTAAACGTGTTTCTGAACCACCAGGAAAGATTTTGCGTATAATAGAATGTCCGTCCCCACTAATTGCACGTGCATACACACAACTCGGAGTACGGTTTATTGTTCGAATTATGTAACTACATTCAATGTTTTCGATAATGTCGCTTCATAAATACATGTAAGGATTCCTATTATTTCTTTCGGTTATAATGTCCGTTTTTTTCATCAGTCTGACATATCTTGACTAGAGTTTTCATTTGGGTACGACACCGACACCCATATACTCGTCAAACCCTAGAACCTAATTTAAAATACCAGCGGCCTTTTTTGCCACTGACCGTTCCAAGGCGGTAGCCCTATTGTATACCCTTGTGTATGTGTGATGTCTTATCTTGCCTTTTATTCATCTTTATAAATTGTTGTTCTTTGTTTCTTTGTTTGTTTGTGGTTGACTGTCGTCCTTGAATGCTACTTTTCCTGTTCGATTGTTATATCTACATTTACACTAAAATTCAAAGCGTAGAAGTAATACTTTTATACAGAACGTAGGTCATCACTACCGGATTTGAGATAATAATGTTACCCTCTAATTTGTTCCACTTATAATCGTAGTCGACAAAATATGTTGACTCTTCAACGAACGAAAATAGATTCGTCTGTATGAGAGCTGTATATGTGTTTACATTCACACTAGCGTTAGTTTAGTTCTATGTCGCGGCTGTAAAAGGTCGTTCCGACTACATTTCGGTAGTGTTATAACTTACTGGTCTTTTGGAATCTGCAAGCCCACTATGTGCGGCTTTTAAAACAAAATCTTTAATTTATAACCTCTTCATGTATTTACAATATTAAATATTAAAGTTTGATTTATAGCTTCTATTAAATATTAACTTTAAGTTATAGCCTCTACAGGTATTTAAAAAACGTTGTTTCTTTCATGTTGTAGTTAACATGTTTGAAGTTACAATTAAAGCTCTTAAAATCAAAATTTAACAAACAACACGAATAAATGAACGTTTTGAGAAAGAAACAAAAGTTTTTGAACGGTAGCAATCCCTTTTCATGAACAAAGAAATATAAAAAGATCGGACAGGGAAAGTAGCATTCAAGGAGGACAGTCAACCACAAAACACAAACACAAACACGCAAACAGACAAACAAGAAGGCAAAAGTAATAATAAATGCAAACGACATCACAAACACAAAAGGGTTGCCAATAGGGCGACCGCCTTGGTACAGTCAGTGGCACAGTAGGCCACTGGGGGTTTAAACCGGTTCTAGGGTGCACTAAACCTCACACTTACCCTACTGTCATCCCATTAGAACAGGACAGTGTAAATAAAGAAATCCTCGCCATTATCTAATCTCTAACCAACAAGGCAGCATCAATAGGCAATATAAGTAAAACACAAATATGCTGGTGTAAATATAATACAAAAAAACAATAGCCTAGAAAGCCACAATGAAGGTACTCAATGACTTGGCAGAAGCCAGAGCAACAAGAGAATAAACCATTAAACCACACGACAAGAAAGATCATAGACAAACATCAAACGCCACCGTCCCAATCGGCTTTAGGTAGGCGTTATCATATGGTCCACAGCCTGTCCGGTCATCGTACAATTAAAGAGGAAAGCATAGTGGCGAACTGTAAAAGGGTCCACCACCAAGCATGCAGTACGTTGCAAAATGATAGGGTCATAACCTGTTTTGATAAACCTTTTAACAAGTTTAACAAAGATAGTATGAAAGCGATGATGACCAAAAATCTTACGAAGTTTATAAATCACATCACCATAGAAGTCAGGCTGTGATAGTCCTTGTCGCAGAAGAGTCCTTAAATTACTTTTATATTTGGAAAGAAGATCAGGGTTACGATAACGAAATTTTGCAAAGGTTTTACGAAGTTTATGGTAACGGTAACCCTGATTGAGTAGCTTTTTAGTTATACAAAGATTACGAATATTAAAGTCCTCAACTCGAGTACAAGCTCTTGAAAAACGAATAAGTTGAGACACATACACCCCATAAGAAGGTGCTCGGGGAACATCCCCATCCAAGTGGGGATAATTAACAATGTCGAAATTAAAATCATCTCTCTTGTCATAGATGTTGCTAATTATTTCATCATTTTCAATCGAGAGATCTAAATCAAGAAAAGAAGCGTTATTATTCTATATAAATTAGCTTTGATAAGCTGAAGTTCTTTAGGATAAATATGATTAAACATAGTTGGAAAGAAAGGGTTGTCAATGTTCAATATGTCATCCAGCTACCGAGAGGTGTCATTAAAGACTTCAATAACATCTGCCTGGGCATCTGGTGAAAGTCTCAACATGAAATCTCTTTCATAGCAAAATAAAAACAAATCTGCGACAAGTGGTGCACAGTTCGTACCCATAGGGATACCAACAATTTGTCTTAATCAAACCGAGACTGAAATCTATTTTTATATTTAACGTGTCAGACGATTTCCAAATTTCTCCTTTTATAATTTGTTGGTTAATACGTTGTACTACTTGAAAATTCGCTAATATAAACCAAATAGTGTTGTAGCAAGTAGACAACTTTGCTGATTATATGATTCTGTTTGGTTGACCGTGGTCCTTGAATGCTATTTACCTGTTTGACTTGTAACATCGTATTGTACTGCATCCCTATGTGTAAATTCCTACGTTTGGCGAACATCCAAACTGTATGTATATAATCCAGAAATGTATTCATAGTACTGGTACCAACATCAATAATTACGGCTTTCCATTGTATTTTATATAAATGTTGCTCGATGCTTATACGGTATAGAAGTTTAAACACAAACTATAAATTGTACACAATAACTAGTGCACACAGGCAGACACGCAAATAACCTTATAGGGTTAGTCGCCCCGACTACACATCAGTAGTGTTATTATTTACTGGTCCTTAGTTATCATCAAGCCCATTCTGTGTTGCTTTAAAGTAAAATATCGCATAAGTTGGTGATAGGAGGCGTGAGAGGTGGTATATCTTATAATTACCTCTCATGAACAGACTCAATAAAACCGAGTCTGCTTCTTTTTCTCTCTTGCGTGCGTTTGTTGGTTCCAAGGGATCACCTTTTCAGTATTTACTGACATTCACACTAGCGTTTGTTTAGTGCTGTATGGCAGCTATAAAAAGTCGCCCGATTACAAATCAGTAGTGTTATTATTTACTGGTCCTTTGGGATCATCATGTCTATTCCGTGTTGCTTTAAAGTAGAATATCGCTTAAGCCGGTGCTAGGAGGTGTGAGAGGTGTTGCATTTTATAATCACCTCTCATAAGCAGACTCAATAAAACTGAGTCTGTTACTTTTCTCTCTTGTTTGTGTTTGTTGCTTCCAAGGGATCACCTTTTCAGTAATTATTCTAAATTAAATGAAAGCTAATGGTTGAGTGTGGTCTTTGAATGCTACATTTCCTGTTCGACTATTATATTAATATTTTAAAGCACGTGCTTCTCTGTGCGACATGATATATTATACACTGATACTTGAGGAGTATTTATATACGTTTTAAGTATATATATTTTCCATTGTATTAAACGATAACACATACACCGTTTTCTCAAGAAGTCTCACTATCTCAGTTGTAAGAAGGTATATGTTTATGCCCCGAGGGAGGCAACAAACTTATATGTTTTCTGAATGTCTATAACGCAAAGTATGTTCTGCCTTAAATTTGATCCCTTAAATATCCGAATACACCATAAGTTGGTAAGCTTAGCATGTCAAATAAAGACACTTCCACAAAGAAGCATGTGTTTCAAATACAGTAACCCTCCAAACGGCAAAATTACACTAAAAAACATATACGTTAAGCATAGGGTGAGCCGCTTTAAGGACACACGTATGCATATACTTAAAGCTACAGAGTCTCTATATCAATCGATTTCTTCTTTGTGGGCGTGTTTGCATTGTCAACTTCATGTTCACCAGCTCATGTCGAAATCTGGTATTTAAACCAGCCAATATATGGAAGGACATCATTAATTGTATAGACATCGACCATTGCACATCGTACCTGTACACAAGTAACATTATGATTTGAAGAAGAAGAAAAACAGCCTCTATCGGGACTCGAAAACACTACCATCTGATTTCAAGTCAGGTGCTCTATCCACTGAGCTATAACGCTTGTTGAGAAAATGGTATACAAACTACCATTTATTTATTCGGATGACAGTATATTAAATGTGCGGTTTGGTACTCCCTAGAACACGGTTTAAACACCCAACTGTCATTATTTTGCCACTGACAGTTCCAGGGCGGTATCCCTATTGTCAAGAAATATAAAAAGATCGGACAGGGAAAGTAGCATTCAAGGAGGGCAGTCAACCACAAAACACAGAAACAAACACGCAAACAGACCAACAAGAAGGCAAAGGTAATAATAAATCCAAACGACATCACCAAAACAAAAGGGTTGACAATAGGGCAACCGCATTGGAACGGTCAGTGGCAAAGTAGGCCACTGGGCTTTTTAACCTGTTCTAGGGTGCACCAAACCTCACACTTACCCTACTGTCATCCCATTAAAACAAGGCAGTGTAAATAAAGAAATCCCCGCCATGATCTAATCTCTAACCAACAAGGCAGCATCAATAAGCAATATAACTTAAACACAAATATGCTCGTGTAAATATAATACAAAAAAACAATAGCCTAGAAAGTCACTGTCTGTGTTTGTGATGTCTTCTTTGGCTTTTAATTTATCTTTAACGTGTTTCTTTTCTTCTGTGTGTGCTTGTGGTTGACTGTTGTCCTTGATTGCTACTTTTCCTGTACGATTTTTATATCTACTTTGAACATGGCTGAAGGCCTTGGAGATCGCTGAGCCTGATATTTACAGATATCGCTGGTACATTCTCAATACGGTTGGTATCTTACGTGAATTTCGAATAAATGGTTCCACTACTCCGGCCTTTAAAGGTTATCAGTGCTGTTTAATCACCCTTAGAATACTTTGCCTGCTTTTTAATTTAGTCTTTTGACTGTTACCTGTGATACATGTAAGTAGACGTTTTACTGTTCGACTTTTATACGTATGTTCGTTTTCTCTGCTCCTCTAAATTTCATTTTTGTTTATTTCGCCAATTGTTTTCTCGTATAGAGCAACTCGATTTGTTAGAAACCGGGACCATTCGCCGCTGGCCATGGAATGGTGTGAAAAAAAAACTCATTGAAGGTTCCATGTTCACCGTCATACGCATACCCTCTTGAGGATGGCTCAAATGTATGTACTATTGGCATTTTAAATATTGTGTTCTGCTCAGCCCGGGTCTAGAGGGCGTTATCGGTAGCAAGCAAGTTTCACTAACATTCATGAACAATCAGACCGAGACTGCAGTAGTTTTTGTATTCATCGTGTTCCACGATTTCTCATTTCATACCTTTTTGCAGAATCAGAATGTTCAGTATATATTGACATTCACACTAGTTTGTTGGGTGATGTCTGGCGGCAGTAAAATGTCGCCCCAACTACAAATCGATAGTGTTATTATTGATTTATCCTTTGGGATCATCAATCCCAGTCTGTGTAGCTTTAAATTAGAATACCGCTTAAAGGGACAATGCCCGTAACGTTTAGATTATATAACACAAAATAACTACTTTGATAAACATTTCACACCAACCATTATTGCATATTTAATAACTAAAAACAAGTCTGTTTGACGGAATTCAATAACGTTACAAAAAAGAAGTACCGCTTCGTGGGATTGAACTCGTAACCTATACTATAACTAAACCTGGGGGTAATGAGAGTCGTGAGCGCAAACGTGTATTGCAAAACCTATATTGAAAACACAATAGTCACGTGATTAGCAGAACAGTTATAAATATTACGGTCCCGAAGTGTTTCCAAACAAAAAATAAACAAAACATTTATTTTTTAATCGCGAATGTATTATTTTGTATGTTTGGGTCTATGCTTATGTGTTCATGTATACATTTCACTGAATAAAAGTCAGACAGTTATTTAGTAATGATCAATAACTGCTTACGTACGGACAGTGTCCCTTTAAGCTGGTGCTAGGGGAGCGTGAGAGATGTTGCACCTTATATTACCTCTCATAAATAGTCTCAATAATATCGAGTCTGTCACTTTTATCTCTTGTTATTGTTTGAGTCTTCTTGGGATTTCCCATTTCTGTATGTATTTACCTGCATGTTCGCTATTGCTATTCGATGCTAACAAAACGTTTTTTTTCCAAATTAATTATACAAATATTTTCCCACAAAATAGATGAATTAACTCCTGGGAAATAGGTACTTGTGCGAGCACAGGTTATTGTAATAATACGAAAGAGTGTGTTGGAATTTAGAATGGATACTATGACATGTTCAGCAATTTTAAGTAATACATTTTCTTTTTATTACGATTTCCGTTTACTGTCCTTACTAATACAGATTTCAAATCACAAAATAATCTCGAGTAGAGCGTATTGGTCGTACATAGCTCTTGTAAGCACTTGGCGACATCTGTCAGTCACATGCTAATCCATTGTTCAGTTGAAACAAACTCGCCAGTTGCATGATACATTCATGTCCCACGGAAAAGCGAGCAATTTTATAGCGGCGATAGATGGAGTACGGCAGGGCCGTTCAATAAGTTTATATGTGCGTTAATGCATGCATTTTACAATCTATCTCTCTAAAGGGCAACATTGTTTAAGGATCCTAAGGGTCACGGAATGAACGTGGAAAATAAGGGTTTGGTCGGAATGTTGGTTATAAAATGCATTGTTCTCCAGTCATGGCCGGAATGGGTTGAAAGTTGCTTTGTTTGGAGCAGAAGTTGGACAGGGTGAAATTCACTAGCAATATGTAATCAGTATATCTGTTTTATGAATTTTTATTGTACATTTGTATTCAAGGGTCGTCGCCATTTTGTTTCGTGATGCTGCTACATCAGGTTAGCTTTTATATGTTGTTTTTTTCAAACATTAACTTGATACCACTAGCATATGATTCTGAAGTTACTTTATTAGATACAATTATTATAGTCGATCATTAATTGTAATACAAGATTAAACTGATAACTTGTATATTAGGTGCATGGGTTAACGGTGAAAGGATATACATGTATATATGCCGATGTGTATAACTCATTAATTGCAATATAAGATTAAATTGATAACGTTGAATATTAGATGCATTGGTTACCGGTGGTTAACGGTGAGGTGATATACTTGTATATATACCGATAAGTATACACGGTATTGTAGAATATACAATGCTACACATCGTAATTAGAGAGTGGCTCACATATATTTACTAGATAATGATTTGTTTGTTTACTGATAATTGTATAAGATTGTTGCGTTTATGAACCGACATCTAAAAGTATGTATTATTACAGCCTAAGCCTCCCGGAGTGAATCTAAGCCTTTAGGGTGTGTAGGCCCTCTAGGTGATTCAGCGGGAATCAGCGCATAACGTAACGAGCGGTGGAGCGGTGGAGACGGTCCCCGTACCTGGACAGTGGTCATGTTCTCATAGGAGCAACAACCCCCGGGACACGTGGTGGGCCCGTCATCAGACCTCACTGGAGGAACGTTACCCCACAACCTCGGTGGAGGTTAATCATCACGTCATCATCTTCATTGAGTCACCAACCCTACAGAAGGCTTTTGATGACTATCACCGATCACTGGAGTCGCACATCATATTCATGATCTCTCGTGCATCATTCTTTGTAACGCTTGTGATCATCGACATTGTTGTAACTGCAACAACACTTTAGTGTTATATATATTCAGTATTTGTGATAATGCTACGAACGTCTTAAACGTCCATGAAAACAGTCTTTTTTCATATTTCATCTGTATATTCGCTTGTTTTGCTTGATAATTGTATACATGTTTAACATATTTTAAAAGTTGCATTAAACTTATGTAAATGCAGTTACCGACATTGATTCTATTCTGAGTTAGTCCCAACAACTAGGGTCATCTTGCGACATCACATTTTCAGCATGAAGTATGTATTTATGTATGTTAAACAATTCGTTTTATACACTCAATATTTGATAAAAAAGGGCCGCACTAAGGATCTGTATAGTATGAATGATGGCTGAGTCAAACTATTCAATGTTATATATATATATATACATGTATATAACTCCTCTTCTTTAGGTTAAGAAACGGTATACATTTGGGTAAACGTTGCCAGTTGATGGCGGTATAGGGAGTCTAATAACGGATAAATAAACCACGTCACACGTGTGCATGCCAGTTGTTGAGTATATTGTATAAACTACCTCAGCCTGTTCAACTGAATTCATATGGTAGGTCCAACATTAAAGACTATTGGTCGGCCATCTTTGAACAGAAATCGATGGGATATAGTCAAGGAAATTGTTCAACCAAATATATTTTAGGCATGAGCAATGCCAGCCAAATTACCGATTGTTACCGTTAAACGTCCGTTTCGTACAGTTTATCTCTCGTTTGTCTTTAAGACCGTTAAAACGGGCTTTCGGACTCTTGAAGTGCATGGTACAATCCAGTACTCCAAATCTTGTTACCATTGAATGAACATTAAGCAATGACAAACTTAAATATTTAAAGAAAACGAAACACAATAGTCTAATGCATTCCTTTACTGTGTATATTTTATTTCTATACAAATTATGTACACACAGCAGATGGGTTTACGGTGGCCCTGATTGAGTATATCCTGCAATTCCATTCGGCAACCTGGAATGGATAGTCTGTTCCGGGAACCATGTCTGTGGCATTTGTGAACTATAAATACATAAATAATGCTGTGATAATAATGTATAGATTAAACCATGGAATATGTGTATTTGGTGGCAGCACTTATATAATAACTTTTTTTATAACACGTGGAAGCATACTCACGTTTCTATATTTATGTTTTAAAAATACTGTGAAAATTATAATGCCATAAATTGCAGTGAAAAACAATGGAATACCACAATACTGTTTAAAGTGATTTTCATCAGCTGTTAGTTCTTATACATCGGATGACACCAGCGATATAGCATCACCAAACACACGATTCACATTGGACATGCCGCCAGTTAAAAAAACAATATAAAGTAAATAACCAAAATATTGATAGAACAAAATACAAAAATATCTCACAGCGCTAGATCGGACAGACGAACCTTACCGGATGTATGTAAAAGAAAAATATTGTTAATATCTTTATCTTTCAACTATATGAACAATACTAGTTCTTGTCAGGGATTTATTTATTTATACTGTCCGTTATTTTGGGTTTGACAGTAGGTAAGTGTGAGGTTTGGTGAACCCTAGAATCTGGTTTAAACACCCAGCGGTCTTTTTTTGTTACTGACCGTTCAAAGGCGGTAGCCCTATTGTCAACCATTTTGTGTTTGTGATGTCTTACTTGGCCTTTTATTCATCTTTAAATTTGTTGTTTGTTTCTGTGTGTTTTGTAGTTGACTGTCGTCCTTGAATGCAGCTTTTCCTGTTAGATTTTTATATCTATATTTACATATTAAACATAGTATTTAATCGTTTTACTTACAGAGCTCACTGTTTGAAACCAGTGTGCATTTTCTGGCATGAATGTATATTGACATGCTGTGTAGGATAACTCTCCACTATGTTGCCATATGCCAACCAAGTCGCCCACTTTGGCTTGTATCTGTTCAGCCTCGTCCTCGATTCTGACAGTATACTTCTTGTCTTCTACCGAATTTATAATGTTTTGGCCAATTAGCTGGTAGTCCCTGTTCGAAATATATGTGTTATAATTAACAATGTATGTGGAATGGCAATATATACTTAGCTCGAAGTAGACCTCTAAATTTGAGAAAAAATGTTTTCTATGTGTTACACTTATATTGCCTATTAATGCTGTCTTATGTGTTAAGATTCATCATGGAAAACCAGTCACCTGTAACACTGTGGACAACTATGTAGATGCGATATCGGTTAAAGAGAAATATGAAGTCAGGACAACATAACTTTTATATATACTTCCATATGGTTTACATACGTGCCATCCGGTCGCCACACTTGTAGAGCAATAGTACCGACGAAGTTACTGTAAAATGTCCATGACGTCACCATGCCCTCTACTGTAAACCTCATCATCGCATCACTGGTGCTGTTAGCGAGTATCATGGATACGCGTTCGCTGCCCCACTCATAGCGTCTAAATATATCATTGTCAGTAAACAAGTCGATATCCGGCGTTACTTCCGGAACTAGTGGTGAAAGAAAATGCATGTATAATAAAATTATAAATTCTGTTATACTATTAACTTGCTTCTTAATACTTACTCACATCAAGTGAAACATTATTCGTATTTTGTTTTTCCGCAAAATCTCCTGTTGCCGTACCAGTGGTTTGAGATTGTGAAGTCCTGCTGCTTTATGTGGGTTCAAGATCCTTTAATAGCTTAATCACTCCTTATGATGAGATAGCAATACACGTTTCCAGGTAATTGTAGATTGTAGTTAGGCAGAACACAAAGAGAAATGTAAGATTAATAGTAGTTAATGGTTATATAGAACTTTTAATAAAGTTAAGGTGCCGGCGAAGTGTAATGGTATTCATAATGACTCCAGAGTTCTATTATCGTCTTAAACGTGTGTGGGTCACCTCTAGTGAACTAATTTAAACCAGTTTATAATCTGACCAGTCAGTGAACAGAGGTGGGTCACCTGTAGTGAACTAAGTTAAAGCAGTTTATAATCTTACCAGTCAGTGGACTGAGGTGGGTCACCTCTAGTGAACTAATTTAAATCAGTTTATAATCTGACCAGTCAGTGGACTGAAACTGAAAACGTTAGTCCACATTCATAAGTCATTATTATAAGCTTAAAACTGTGTAAAGATAGATAAATACAGGTTGAAAGAAGGAAATAGTCACTTACCTGAACAAACTGGTGGCGTGCCTGTCAGGACCCCGGATGGAAGGCATGCTCTTGTCAAGGATCCAGCTGTATGGAAGTATCCATCATTGCACTCGTGTTCGACATACTACGAAAGATATATTAAAGAAACTAAACCGCCACATTTCACTAAAGAAAACGTTATTCGAAACTCTAGACCTGTTTGAGGTCATAAGATACTGCATGTGTGCCGATTAGACGTCCAAGCGTTGGCAACTATAACAATACGGTAATGGTTAAGGCATTCATATCGTAGTTACAGAGTTCGATTCGCAAAATATGAAAGTTACATAATTATGTACCTAATCTCGTCAGTATGCTATGAAACGGCATACATCGGTTGTAAACTTTGCCAGTTGTTGTTGGGATAGCAAATTTGAAATAACATATTGAACAGGATCCTCACTATAAATAATTGGCCTGTAATCAACAGTTTCTGGCAGATGGTATCAAGTCCTAAGTTAAACGACTGATATTTTGACTCATTGCCATTTAAATGGTTTGCCTTCATTATCAGTGTTGACATTCAAATTGGAATTTGACGGTGGTCGAGCATCTTCCCCGGGCGGTGCCCCATTACTAATACGGCTCAATCTCAATGCACGTAGGTTGTTGAAGTAGATTGAAACGGTCAATGATTTCGAAAAAAAAACACATTTCATTTCTTACATGGTATACATTGCCATACATATAGATATATTTTGTCGGACATCGTCTTGATAGGTTTGCATAGTATATGCAACATTAAGATTCAGCCCAGATGTCTCCCTGTCAGTGTATTACTTCGGATTTTATGGTTGTGGTTTGAATAGAATAAGATAATGTAGTTGACACTTTATACCGGGCAGGTTTTGTGATGCACTTGCTGCCCTTGATTTACCAAAAGAAGACTTGTGAAAAAATCAAGTTGGAATTTGTTATTAAGCTTATGTTTGATATTTTAATATGCATAATAATTGTGTGCATTGATTTAAAGAAAAATAGTGCAGTCTAAAAATATTGCTAAACCTAATACATTTATCAGTTACTATATACATTGTATTTTTTGTTCAAGATAAGTTTTCATGGCAATCGTTGTTTAGATGATTTTCTTGTAAAGGCAGTATGTCGTTGTACTCCCGTAGAAGGCGTAAAGCCGAAGGCGCTCGAGTAACTATTTTATACTATAAATATAATAAAAAATCAAGAAAACTCTTTTAAAGTGACTTTTCTATTCTATTCCGCTAGCACTTTCAATACTATATATATATATATATATAAAATATGCATCAATGATTGTAACGTGTGAGTGAAATTTAGTACCATCATGTACATTTAGCATAGACTCCGTGGCAGGGACTTTAAAGGCGCTGCATCTAAACTGTCTCGCCTCTTACCACTGCGGGTTGAAATCTCACTGCAAGCTCGACTTGTCAATTAAAAAGGCGCGATTCTTACGAATGACGGGAAATATACAATACAGGAAAAATGGGGTGGTCTGCCTCTACCACAACTAAATCAACCATCATATATGTCCTAACATTTGCTAAAAATGACTTAAACCGCCATTCAACAAACAAATGTACATGTAGGATCATAGTTTATTATTTATTAGCAACCAGTTAGCTTCATAAGACTGATATACAGTATACTTATCTTAACTTTAAATATCTTGTGTTAGGTGAACAAAGATATTTGTAGCTATATATGTCACTAAATAGGAATACTTTGTTGTTCCGAATTGAGGAACTTGCTTTCGATAAAGAAGTAACTGTATAGTCTACAGCAGTATACCGCAGTCTACACCAGTATACCGCATATTACCCAGTATAGTATATACCATTATAACTCATATTGCCCATTATAGTCTACAACAGTATACCACATATTGCCCATTATAGTCTACAACAGTATACCGCATATTAGCCAGTATAGTCTACAACAATATACCGCATATTACCCAGTATAGTCTACATCAGTATACCGCATATTACTCAGTATAGTCTACAACAATATACCGCATATTACTCAGTATAGTCTACAACAGTATACCGCATATTACCAGTACAGTCTTCATCAGTATACCGCATATTACTCAGTATAGTCTACAACAGTATACCGCATATTGCCCAGTAAAGTCTACATCAGTATACCGAATATTACCCAGTATAGTCTACAACAGTATATCGCATATTACCCAGGATATTCAACAACTGTATAACGCATATTACCCAGTATAGTCTACAACAATATACCGCATATTAGCCAGTATATTCTACATCAGTATACCGCATATTACCCAGTATAGTCTACAACAATATACCGGATATTACCCAGTATAGTCTACATCAGTATACCGCATATTACCCAGTATAGTCTACATCAGTATACCGAATATTACCTAGTATAGTCTACAACAATATACCGCATATTACCCAGTATAGTCTACAGCAGTATACCGAAATTTACCCAGTATAGTCTACAGCAGTATACCGCATATTACCCAGTATAGTCTACAACAATATACCGCATATTACCCAGTATAGTCTACAACAATATACCGCATATTACCCAGTATAGTCTACAACAGTAAACCGAATATTACCCAGTATAGTCTACAACAGAATATCGCATATTACCCAGTATAGTCTACAACTGTATACCGAATATTACCCAGTATATTCTACAACAGTATACCGAATATTACCCAGTATATTCTACAACTGTATACCGAATATTACCCAGTATAGTCTACAACTGTGTACCGAATAGTACCCAGTATAGTCTACAACAGTATACCGCATATTACCCAGTTTATTCTACAACTGCATACCGCATATTACCCAGTATAGTCTACAACTGAGTACCGCATATTACCCAGTATAGTCTACAACAGTATACCGCATATTACCCAGTATAGTCTACATCAGTATACCGCATATTACCCAGTATAGTCTTCGTCAGTATACCGCATATTACCCAGTATAGTCTACAACTGAATACCTCATATTACCCAGTATAGTCTACAACAGTATACCGCATATTACCCAGTATAGTCTACATCAGTATACAGCATATTACCCAGTATAGTCTACATCAGTATACCGAATATTACCCAGTATAGTCTACAACTGAATACCTCATATTACCTAGTATAGTCTACAACAGTATACCGCATATTACCTCACCGACAGCAACTTGTGAGACACCGTAAACACGTATTCCCCTGTAGGACAAATTTGCGTCGTCGGTACAGTTGATTCCCGGATTACAGACTTCAATAAAAAAAATGAATGGTAAACATTTAGGAGCATGAAGTACATCAGCTGGTCGCCGGATTACAGACTTTAATAAAAATGAATGATTAACATTTAGGAGCATTTATTACGTCAGCTGCAGAATGTTGGTGAATATAAGTCAGTGATATAGAAGTATTACTAACAGCATAGCGACATACTGGTGAATATTCCAGTCACTCGTATAGCAGCATTGCTAACGTCATAGTGGCATACTGGTCCGCTCTCTGTTTCAAGATTTATTTATTAATCATTTTATAAAATGTGAATAATGTAACCTACTTCCAACACCGCAGCTTTTCCTACAATTATGCCAGGCATAGTCCGGATACTTCACGCACATGTCGGGCATCGTCATCAGTATATCTTCACAGTCGTTCAGTTGATCTAGGCAGGTCACGGCTGAAAAAGTACATGTTTTAATTGTGACTCGTGCATTTGTTAACTTTAATTTATACAATGTTTCGTGCATTCTTTAACTTTAATTCATACAATGACACGTGCATTCCATAACTTTAATTCATACACTAACTCGTGCATTCTTTAATTTTAGTTCATACGACGGCCTTTTGTTTGACACTGACTGTTCCAAGGCGGTAGCCCTATTGTTGACCATTTTATGTTTGTGATATGTCATATCAAGCCTTTTACTCCACCTTTTGTTTGCCACTGATATTCCAAGGCGGTAGCCCTATTGTTGACCATTTTATGTTTGTGATATGTCATATCAAGCCTTTTACTCCACCTTTTGTTTGCCACTGATATTCCAAGGCGGTAGCCCTATTGTTGACCATTTTATGTTTGTGATATGTCATATCATGCCTTTTACTCCACCTTTTGTTTGCCACTGATATTCCAAGGCGGTAGCCCTATTGTTGACCATTTTATGTTTGTGATATGTCATATCAAGCCTTTTACTCCACCTTTTGTTTGCCACTGATATTCCAAGGCGGTAGCCCTATTGTTGACCATTTTATGTTTGTGATATGTCATATCAAGCCTTTTACTCCACCTTTTGTTTGCCACTGATATTCCAAGGCGGTAGCCCTATTGTTGACCATTTTATGTTTGTGATATGTCATATCAAGCCTTTTACTCCACCTTTTGTTTGCCACTGATATTCCAAGGCGGTAGCCCTATTGTTGACCATTTTATGTTTGTGATATGTCATATCAAGCCTTTTACTCCACCTTTTGTTTGCCACTGATATTCCAAGGCGGTAGCCCTATTGTTGACCATTTTATGTTTGTGATATGTCATATCATGCCTTTTACTCCACCTTTTGTTTGCCACTGATATTCCAAGGCGGTAGCCCTATTGTTGACCATTTTATGTTTGTGATATGTCATATCAAGCCTTTTACTCCACCTTTTGTTTGCCACTGATATTCCAAGGCGGTAGCCCTATTGTTGACCATTTTATGTTTGTGATATGTCATATCAAGCCTTTTACTCCACCTTTTGTTTGCCACTGATATTCCAAGGCGGTAGCCCTATTGTTGACCATTTTATGTTTGTGATGTCATATCAAGCTTTTTATTCAGCTTTGCCGTTGTTGTTTGTTTCTGTGTGTGTTTGTGGTGCTCTGTGTGTGTTTGTGGTGCTCTGTGTGTGTTTGTGGTGCTCTGTGTGTGTTTGTGGTGCTCTGTGTGTGTTTGTGGTGCTCTGTGTGTGTTTGTGGTGCTCTGTGTGTGTTTGTGGTGCTCTGTGTGTGTTTGTGGTGCTCTGTGTGTGTTTGTGGTGCTCTGTGTGTGTTTGTGGTGCTCTGTGTGTGTTTGTGGTGCTCTGTGTGTGTTTGTGGTGCTCTGTGTGTGTTTGTGGTGCTCTGTGTGTGTTTGTGGTGCTCTGTGTGTGTTTGTGGTGCTCTGTGTGTGTTTGTGGTGCTCTGTGTGTGTTTGTGGTGCTCTGTGTGTGTTTGTGGTGCTCTGTGTGTGTTTGTGGTGCTCTGTGGTCCTTAAATTCTGCATTTCCTGTTCTATTTTATTTTTCATTATTTGTTCTTGATCAAACTTTAGATATGTTTTTATAATTTATTTTGAAATGTTTTGGAATTAATGATGACAATTCTTCAATCAAACTGAACAGAAATGTTAACGTTGTGTTCTTAAGAAATGTGTAATTATGTGTAACTGAGTTCGAATGGTATAGCTGAGGTAGGAGATGAACACTTGAAGTGACACGGACTGTTTGGATTGTAAACATTCTCAAATGACATATACACTGGTTTCACACATTTTGCATCTTTTAGTGCATTTGGTCAGATCGCCCTGACGCACTAAACACTGCAGAATGTGATAGGCACTTCACAGTTCACACATACTTCACAGCTCACACGTACTAATGTTGAAGCTTAGGTCAAAATGCAAACTATATTACAGCATAAACACACATTATGCCTAAACTACGAAATTAAAAGTAAGACCATCATTTTATTCAAAATAGTGTTTATGAGAAATAAATATTGAAGAACGAAAGGGTACCTGTAGGACGAATTTCACAAACGACATCTAGTTTGTAGGCGTCACACGAAGCGTCCGCCCATAACCCTGAGCTCTGGCTATACGCACAGTCTTCATTGCCGTAATAATGGTTTGGTTCACCTTCGGATCACAAAAACGTCATACATTGAAAGTCTGTGATATTTCTATAGACTTGTTACGTAGGTTAATCACGAGTGTACTACTGTGTATACTAACTGTATGAAGGGCTACACCTCAGTCAAATTATACTTAATAGAAACGAAAGCAAAACGAGTTCGATGGATTCGGGGAAAATAAAACATGTACACTTAATGTCAAGGACTTTAACATTGCTCTAGTTATGATGATCGGTTGGTTACATTGTGTTTTACGTCATTTTCAGCACATATTACGGCTATATATGAAGGTCGATATGTTCAAGGTAGAGGCTGACTAACAGCGTTTTCCTGGATAAAACTGGATACTATATACCTCCCGCCATCCGTAAAATTGACACTTTCTCTCTTACATGTCGAGCTCCCAGTTGGAATCCAGTCCGTAGAGGTAAAGGTGAGAAGGTTTCAAAAGTAATGTCTTTATCAGCCTCAGCCCGGTCACGGATGGGCTACTATAGTTTCGAATACATGTATACTTAATTGAATAATTGAGGATGTTGTAATGTATATGGCATATATATAATATATATATAGAGAGAGAGAGAGAGAGAGAGAGAGAGAGAGAGAGAGGGAGTGTGTGTGTGTGTGTGTGTGAGAGAGAGAGAGAGAGAGAGTACAATAATCAGGATTTCGAAACACTGCGCTATAACAAACGTACCCTCCATATATCAAAATGATGTAAACATATACAATATAAAGTCTGACCGAATCTCCATTAACACATTGTAAGTATAGTAAAAATGGATTCCTTGGAGCGCGTTCGTTTAGGAGGAGATGTACATAATAGGACAACGAATTTAAAGGAAAATAAATAATGTTGATATTCGTGGTCCGTTCAAATATTACGTGACCATTTCTAATAGTTAATACACTTTTATAAATCAAGTAAAGTAAATTGTATTGGGTTTGCATTTTTTTTTCAAATCAGTAAATATTATAAAAATATTTGAAACAGATTTCAAGAAATACGAGTTTTTACAACCCCACTGTAGCCGCCACGGAGCACGTCATTTGTGTGCTATGACGTCGCCGTGAAAACCAACAACAACCTAACGTTATAAATGATGAAATATTTTATAAATAACAAACATAATTATTATTTAATTAGATTATTGTATTAGTCTTCGTTTGCAATAAATACATCGTTTACAGCATTTTTGGATAATCATGTTTGATAAGTATATCACAGCTTCGGAATGAGATCATATAGATGAATTCGATCGAGTTTATAATAAATATTCAAAATATTTAGAAAACAAATAGCATAGCATTACAAACGATCGATTCATGCTAACCTGTAGGCCTTACTGCCCGTTCCAAGTCGGTAACCCTGTCTTCACCACCGTTTCTGTCGTATTTTGTCTTTTTCATCATATAATTAATTAAATATTGCTCCTTGTTTGTAATACAGTAGGTACCTACGATGCCATTGCGTTTGGGCGCTGTGTTTTCTATAGGACACTATTTATCGTTTTTGGATTACTGGTGACAATGCTAAGTTAGTTTTTTAGTTTATTTTTGACAACGATTTTCCTTTCATTTAGCCATTCCCGACATGCAGTTATAAAATAAAGACGTCATATTTTGGACTGCTCCGTAGAGGGGTGTCTCGTCCTATTAGATCATTCATTTTCAACGTAACTAGACATGGTATCGATGTTTTGTTTAAGGCATTTGACTTCTTAAGAAGAGTTGGACTACAACATATATGAATCTTAAAGGCTTACGTCAATAAATGAGTACAATATGGAAACAGTCTCGTATTATTTGAACAGCTCTTGCATGTGGTATCTTCGAAAAATATCCAAGGGGTTAATGTATTTTAATGTTTTTTTACGCTTCAATGCTTTGCTGTTCGATTTTATTCTGTAATAGTTAAAATAAGCAATTACAAGATGTTTTATATAATCGCTGATCTAAAATTCATTTTGGATCCTGTCTACTAATCTATTAGAGCGGCACTAAAACATGTTATATGACATATTAAAGCAGTTACACCACACGTTAACACGGTTGCCAACTTAAGACCAGTCCGACTGCGACAACCTACTAGTCCGCCCCCTCACTACTGGCAGAATGTCATTCTATTAAACATCTTACATCTGTTTCAAATTGCACATGCCCACTTTTCATTTGACTTCGATTATTGTAATATGGAACACTTACCACTGTCCCAATTGCTCCAGCCTAAACGTTCGCCATCTGACCATCTCCACCTGCGTTTCTTATTAGCCGTTAATCCAAGCCATACGTCCGTTGATGCTTCTCTGTAGATTGTGTATAACAGTAAACATTTACAACACTGGTGGTTATTGGAATGGATGAACCAATTAAAATAGGCTTATAAATAGAGAAAAGTGTTGTAGGTTTATATCACCTCGGGAGGACTTGTCATATGTGCAGTATATCATGGAAGGTTTCAGACTCGAGTTTGATAAGAGTATCACCACGAGCGGACATGTCATATATGCAGTATCTCATTCAATTTGAAAGTTTTAGCATCGAGTTTGATAAGAGTATCACCTTGAGCGGATATATCATATATGCAATATATCATGGACAGTTTTAGCCTAGAGTTTGATAAGAGTATCACCTCCAGTGGACATGTCATATCTGCAGTAGCTCATGGAAGGTTTAAGCCTCGAGTTTGATATGAGTATCACCTCAAGTGGTGTCGTCATATCTGCAGCATATCATGAAAAGTTTTGACGTCGAGTTTGATAGGAGTATCACCTCGAGTGGACATGTCATATATGCAGTATCTCATGGAAGGTTTTACCCTCTAGTTTGATAAGAGCATCACCTCGGGTGGACATGTCATATGTGCAATATCTCTTGAGAGGTTTTAGCCTCGAGTTTGTGGTAATGTTGATGCAAGCTTCCATTAGACTTACTCTGGATCACTTTAGTAAATGCCTTAACGAGAATGCTGGTCTGTATAGAATAGTAGACTAGTAATGCATAGTATTTTGTAATGCAATTAACTCAATCGTAAAATCACGGCCAATCACGTCATTCTTCGGGATCACGTCTCGTGTGTATATCGTTCAAAATATTGACATTTTGATCGCCGGAAGGCAACGGCACAGCAAATAGTGCACTGTTGCTTAACTTTTGCTATGTAAACACAAATAGACGTTAGCCAGCCGTGTTGATGTATAATGTGTTTTACATGCTTTCTTTCTGCAATAAAGATGAAGGTTGTATCACTGTTGTAATGTAAATGCACTATAGATGCAGCAATCGGATATCTGGCATTGCAACATTTGGATGATCTGTTTGATTTTGAATGCAAACTCGTTTCGGCGGAAATCTAAGGCGCGTCTTGCTAGGATGACGTAACCAACATGGAAATCTTCAGTATACATTCTAGTTATGCTGTAAAGCAGTGTGCACAGTTTGTTTGTGTGTGTTTTTTAATTATTATCTCACGTTAACACTTGTAACTATAATGTATTGTTCACTGATACTACGCAGCTATTAATTACCATAAATAATAACAGTTTGTTTACTTATCGTATTCCAAAAGCTCTCCAAGAAACGTTTGTGTTTCAATCGAATCCACAGTAATTAAATGTGCATTTAGGGCAGCGCAAGCGTCAGTGGCAGCCTGAAAATCATGACTGACTTCCCACCCAAGCCATTTGTAACATTTCTTCCCATGAATAGCCCAGCCTGTAGGACAAGCTGAAATATAACGAAAATGATCATTATAATGGATACATGTTTATTGCTTTAGACATAGCTCATAATTACGCCATACAATTAAATTGCTTGATTAGTAAATATGCAATCGCTGGACTATCCATCTTGTTTCAAAATCGTACTCGAGGTATGAAACCATCAATTATTTTCCCCATTGATATCCATGTTAAAAGGTCACATATTAATGATTTGTTGCAACTTCAAATCCAGTATGGATAGCAGTGTAATTTTCATGTAGAAACATAGTTGTCCACTTGAAAAAACACACGAGAAATGGTGGGGTCACATGACATGCAATTAAAATATTGTTTGCTTACTAAACATATCAATGGCACAGTTGATTTCATTGATAGTTGCAAATAAAGTTATACATAGTTTCGAAAATTAATATAATCAATTAATTATATAAATGCAATAATCCAGTAAAACCTACAAATACACTTGTTATGCATAAAACGGCAAAATTGAATACATTGTAACCTAAAAGTATTACCTTCGATTACATATCGGAGGTTTACATGCGATTAGTGGTGATAAACGTCGATAGAAACGCTGGCACGATCAATATTCGCAATGTTATATTAAGTGGCTATGAGTGGTGTGATTGCGATATATGGAAAAGGCACATTTCTGCGAAATATATGAATCTATTACTGTTTACACTATACTAAACACCAAAAGGTTTTGCACGTCAGTATATGACCTAAACACCTAGTTTGAGTTTTGATAAATGCTTTTATAGTGTAGTTTTGCCATTATTTGGTGAGTTAGTTAGTTTAAAAAATATATTAAAACAATGTATAAAGCTACATTGTGTTACATGTATATATTGTATCGACTGCCTACGTTACAATCCAATCCAATTAAATATGACACAGAATGTAATTACCTCCGCATACAAAATTCAGCCGTGTCCACGTGCCTTCTGATGTGCAAGTGCGCGTTCTTGTTTCTGCAGCGTTTGCCGGACAGGTATACGTCACTACTTCCCCAACTTTGTATTTATTTTTGAGTGGTCGAGCACCAATGTCCGTGACGTCATTAGGCTTGCCACACTTAGCTTTCTTGACTTTAAATTAAGATGACCTCTTTAACTCATTATAATAGTTTACCATAATTATGCTACATTCGTCGAGGATTATTTGTATGTATTCAATGTTTAAAGTAGCTATGCCGTCAACAACAGCGAAAGTTTACAACACATGTACACCGTTTCTAAACCTACTGACGACGAGGTATATATATATATATATATATATAACTTACATATTCTGATATTCCAAACTCTATAGACACAATATACACGGCTTTAACCAATCCCCAAAATGATTTTGGCTGTAAAATATTTATTTTTTAGAACAGCTTTTCAAAATTATCGTATTTTTATTTCCCACTAGAAAAACCAGTTCTTATCATAGATACTTGATATACGTATTATTTAAATTGCGCAAGCTACTGCAGGAAAACTTTGGCTGAAATAAGCGCCCCGAACAATAGTTGATGATTAAACAATATGTAGCAGTACAGGGCCTAGTTTTTCAAAGATCGGTAAGCTTAATCCTTGGTTAGTGCAAACTTTCAAAGTACATAATGCGTTCACTTGCTCAGTTCTTGTAGAAATAGTCATTTATCGGAAATTCAGAGATTTGAAATTCTGACTTAACGCTCGGTTAAACTAACCGATCTTTGAACAACAAGGCCGTGACGAATTACGTCACTAAAGGGACACACGACAATTTTGTTTTAACTTGCGGCGTCCCGTTTGTTTCTTCTTCAAAACTTACATTTGTTCAATCATTACTTTTAATGTACTTATAATACGAATAGAAAAAAATCTTCTTTTTTTTGCATATAACTCTCTGTAGGCTATAGTGCACCAATACTATATCATGCATATGTAAATCTATGTTTGAAGCACGAAGACAAATCGAAAACTCAACATTTGATTGTATTATATGCAAACAGGTTTAAAGTCAAAACGATTCAGGATTAATAAGAAGAAATGCAATGCTTGATACACATTTGAACTTTGCCATGTGTCCCTTTAAACATTAAAATGATACAACATATCCTAGTTATACTGTTAAAACATGCATTGTCTGTAATGTACACAATACCACGATTGCGTTTACCTGATGTCTTTTTTACATGCTGAGCACATACTCCGCACGACTCCATACATATTCGACGAGCTTCACCATGTTCATTGGTGGTACAGAAATCTGGGTCTGCCGCTATTTGGGCAGCACAGTCATCGGCCAAGTCGTAGCAGGCTCCTGAACATTAAAACATGCCTGATTGGTTGGATCGTTCTATTTGCAATCCAGCACAGCTTGAATTGGTATAGGTGCAAACTACATATATATACTGTTAATAATACCCTAACGCTAATGTCAGAGGAGTCGGAATACCCTTATGTCAGAGGAGTGGGCGTATCCTAATGTCAGAGGAGTCAGAGTACCCTAATGTCAGATAAGTGGGCGTACCCTAATGTCAGAGGAATGGGCGTACACTAATGTCAAAGGAGTGGGATTACCCTAATGTCAGGAGAGTGGGCGTAACCTAATGTCAGTGGAGTGGGCGTATCCAATGTCAATTGATTTAGGACAGAGCTGTGGGAGATTTAGATTCTTAATATATTGATAAAAGGTTGTGACTAATTGGTGATTTGTAATAACTTACAATACTTGTGACTGATTCTAGGTGGGATGACACGATACATGGGCCCGAATATTTAAATCGTATTATATTAATGAAAGTGTATAAACCTGAATAAAAGTATGGACAATTAGTATGATTAGGTGCTTTGTTAGCACTAGTAGTCATTATTATCGGCAATATAGCGTGATAAACGGTTTACACAAAACAAGTTTAAATACATGCATATATAATTTACACTCGCTCTCTCTCTCTCTCTCTCTCCCTCTCTCTCTCTCTCTCTCTCTCTCTCTCTACCTCTCTCTCTCTCTCTCTCTCTCTCTTGCATACTTACCTGATCTCTCTCTCTCTCTCTCTCTCTCTCTCTCTCTCTCTCTCTCTCTCTCTCTCTTGCATAATTACCTGACATGCATGCATCACAGTTTTGTCTCTCGCATGTTTCAGCTACAGTGTAACACCACGGTTGTGAGCCTACACCGACGTTCCGACAGTAGTTATTCAAAGCCAGACCGTCATCTCCAGTTCTGAAATGTTCATCAAGTAGCATAGGTATTGTACACAACACAACATAATATTTCCTATAATTCTAAAAGATACATCATTTGGTGTTGGCGCTGACAATTACTAAAATACAACCTTGTCTAAGTAGCCCGAAATAATTTGTTTGAATCCCAATTTGAGCTCGGCTTACGCTTCACTTTTCCCTTGTGCGGTGACTGGACAACCTCATGGGACTCTATGTTTGCACCTACTGAAACCCCGACCAAGGGAGGTAGGTGCATGAGCTTTCGTCCCTCGTGTTTACTGGTCTTACCCTAGATGTTAGCTTTACACCAACATCATAGTGTATCTTTAGTTAGTTTCTTTGAATGTGAACGTTATTGTTAGAGAATTCCTTTTGATGGGATGTAGTTTTGTTTACACTGTATTGTCTATTTGGGCGATGAAGACGGGATAATAGCGAGAATTAAGTTTACATAAAATTGATTCAAAATAGTATACAAGTCGAATAGGAAATACAGTTTCCACAGAACACAGTGAACCCCAAAACACGCAAAAGGACAAACACGAATGGCAATGTTAACAAAGAATAAAGGCATATGACGTCACAAACAGAAAAAAAGGTTGGCAATAGGGCTACCGCTTTGGAACGGTCAATGTCTTAAAAGGCCGCTGGGTGTATAAACCAGGTTCTATGGTCACCAAACCTCACACTTACCCTACTGTCATCCCAATAAAACGAGACAGTGTAAATAAATCAATCCCCGCCCTGAACTATTCTCCAACCAACAAGGTAGCATTAATAGGCAATTTAAGTAAACCACAAATATGCTCGTGTATATATAAAAAAAAAAAAAAAAAATAGCATAGAAAGCCACAAAGAAGGTACTCGATGACTTGGCAGAAGCCAGAGCAACAAGAGAATACACCATTGAGGGCACTACAAGACAAGATTGCAGACAAACATCAAACGTCACAGTCTTTTTGGGCTTTAGTTAGACGTCATCATAGGGTCTACAGCCTGTCCGGTCATCGCACAATTAAAGAGGAAAGCATAGTAGCGAACTGTAAATGGGTCCACCACCAGGCATGCAGTGAGTTGCAAAATGATAGTCATAACCTTTTGAGATAAACCGTTTAACAAGTTCAACAAATATAGTATAAACGGGATCATGACCAAGGATCTTACGAAATGTGTAAGTCACATCACCATAGAAGTCAGGTTGTGATAGTCCTTGCCGCAGAAAAGTTCTTAAATTACTTTTATATTTGTAAAGAAGATCACGGTTACACAAATATTATTTTGCAAACGCTTTCCGAATGTTATGGTAACGGTAGACCTGATGGAGCAACTTTTTAGTTATATAAGATTACGAATATTAAAGTCAACTCGAGTACAAGCTCTAGAAAAACTAATAAGTTGATACACATAGACCCCATGATAAGTTGCTCGGAGACCATCCCCATCTATTTGGGGATAATTAACAATATCAAAATTAAAATCATTTCTCTTGTCATAGTTTTTGCTAGTTATTTCACCATTTTCAATAGAGAGATGTAAATCGAGAAAAGAAGAGTTACTATCAGAAATATAGCTTGTTAATTTGAAGTTCTTTGGAATGTATAGTATTAACCATAGTAGAAAATAAATGGTTGTCAATGTTCAATATGTCATACAGATATCGAGAGGTGTCATTAAAGGTTTCAATAACATCTGCCTGGGTATCTGATGAAAGACTCAACATGAAATCTCTTTCATAGCAATATAAAACAAATCTGCGACAAGGGTGCACAGCTCGGACCCATGGTGATACCAACACTTTGTCTATAAACGGTAGTTCCAAACCTGACGAAAATATTATCTAATAGAAAAAAAAGTGATTCACAAACGTCATGGCTAGTCCACATAGTGTAATTGTCCAAACTGCCGTTATTAAAAATCGCCTGTATATTGTTACATGCCAAAAATGTAGATTTTGTGTTATGAATGAGACCAATAAGCTTATCTGTTATAAGGTGGTATGGTAAAGTTGTATATCATGTAGAAAAATCATAAGTATTTATAGATGAAGCTTGACGTTTATTGCACATTTTATCAAGAACGTCGCCTTCTTTAATTTTTAATAGACCAAAATATATTAATTACAGAGTTTTCATAAGCTTTAGCACAATGTTGTTTTAACATCTTGTCTTACTGCCGTTAAAAATCACCTTAAACTTTGAAGATATTTGTAGTGGTGCAGGAACTAGAATTGGCAATAAAACGGTCTTTATATGGTTGTTTGTGTAATTTGGGAATCCAGTACATAGTTGGAAGTCTGTTGTGCTTTTCGTCTAATCTTGCACTGAGTGATATGCGTCAAAACAACATTATCTTCAGTAGATTGCATTTGAGTATACAAATTAGTATACTCCAGGTAACTTGTAGGCCTTATTGCCTACTGACCGTTCTAAGTCGGTAACCTTGTATTCACCACCCTTTCCCTTTTAAATATTGCTCCTTGTTTGTAGTACAGTGCGGATCTACGATGCCATTGCGCTTGGACGCTGTGGTTTCTATAGGACCCTATATCTCATTTTTGTCGATTCTCACTGATGACGAGAGGTATACAGTATTGGTTCTACCCGGGACAAATGGAGACCATCGGACACTATCAAAAGAAAATAGAGCGTTATATATGACCTACATGTTCCTTGTGATACAAATGACGTAAAACAGCATTCAACCCAACAAACTGACATGATTCGATGACTTACATGCACCAATATACAATATAACTTCAGTGTTACATGTATCATATTACAATGTAAATAACGAATTACACATGTTTGGCGGATTAATTTTTAGTGTCTTTTGTTTTATCTGTACTCCATTGAATTCTGAATATACAAAGACTGAGTTGCTGTGTGGTTCCTCAAAGGACGGTAGCGTTTGGTGTTTGTTTTAAATGCTGCCTTGTTGGTTAGAGAATATTTCATGGCGGGGATTTCTTTATGTACACTGTCCCGTTTTATTGGGTTGACAGTAGGGTAAGTGTGAGGTTTGGTGCACCCTAGAACCACCTAGTTTAAACCCACAGCGGCCATTTTTGTCCACTGACCGTTTCAAGGCGGTAGTCCTATTGTCAACCCTTTCTTATTTGGCCTATTATTCATCTTTTAATGTGTTCTTTGTTTCTGTATGTGTTTGTGGTCTGTCGTCATTGAATGCTGCTTTTCCTGTTCGATTTTTATATCTATATTGTCTTACTCTTAACTGTTATCGTGTTGAACTGTCTTTTGCCAGATCATTGAATAATTGATTTGTGGCTTTCTAGCCTTGTGTTGTTGGCCTTTATTCCTTATTAACATTGCTATTCATGTTTGTCGTTTTGCGTATTTTTGGGTTTACTGTGTTCTGTAAAAGCTGCATTTCGTGTTCGACTTTTTTATTTATTTGTATATTCATATATCCATGAGCATGTATGTGCTATTAATGCTACTTTGATTGTTAGAGATAATAACCACGAGAGTATATCTTTATTTACACTGTCCCGTTTTATTGGGGTGACAATAGGGTAAGGGACGGTTTGGTGCACCCTAAAAAAATGGATTAAACCCTCCAGTGTACAGTGGAGTTTTCCCGCTGACCGTTCCAATGCGGTAGCCCTATTGTGAACCATTTTATGTTTGTAATCTTGCCTTTTAATCATCTTTCTAATTATTGTGTGTTGCTGTGTGTGATGTTGGTTGACTGCTGCAGTGCCCGTTCGACTTTTATGTCTAATGCCAATATATTTAAAATAAGCAATTGTTCAATGACGTACTCCAACCTGTACTACAGTGGAATACCACATTCACTAACTTTCTGATAATGCTCATTAATAGGCGTATATGACAAGCTTAAAAATATACAACATAATATTATTCATATTATGCTGGATAATGTAAAAAAGAAAATGTCATCCAAAAATGTTCACCTGAAATCAAACGCATGATAAAGACAGTGTTGAACGTCCTTCCACGGTAAACATGGGTCAAAACTCTTGGCATAATTGACCTGTCCTGCGTAGCTTCTGTCACTACCGTCCCCAGTGTAGCACAAGTCAGAATCTACGAAATAAAGTAAGGCAGGTATGCGCTGATTTATATTTTGTTCATTGAGTGATTAGAATCATGGCAAAACGAATGGCGGTATACGCTGAGTTATACTGTGTTGTTCATTGAGTGCATGGACTCATGGCAAAATGAATAACGGTATGCGCTGTGTTATACTTTGTTCTCCGAATGCATGGGAATTATCGCAAGTGTATCTTAAAATGAATAAAACGGCTTACGAACGTCTCTATGCGGAGTATACATATTAAACCATCACAGCCTTATACTAATAGCTGGCATTTGCAATTGCTTAAACCTCTTTCAGGAATTTAGACTGCTTTCATGCAGATAAACTATGAAGACTGTAAGATGAGAAATTTGGAAATCGCCGAACAGGATCAATACAAACATATTTCAGTCTCGGTTTGATTAAGACTGCTCATGAACGATAGTGCTTACTACCGTGCACGCCCTCTAGCCTGAGTTGAGCAAAACTCAATATTTAAAATGTCAACAGTACGACAATTTGATTCATCCCAAAGATGGTACGCATATGTCGGTGAACATCAAACCTTCAATGAGATATTTTCATTACTTTCCATTGCCAGCGGCGCTTGGTTCCAGTTTCTAAGACAATGCTTTGCCCTAAACTAGAAAACAAGGAACAAATAAACACAATGGAATTTAGTTGGGAGCAAAGATAATGAAAAGTAGTATAAATGTCGAACAGGAAATGAAGCCTACGTATCGCACGTAACAGTCAAAATACTAAATGAAAAAGCAGACAACATATCCTAAAGGGTGATACAAAAATATATTGTAACCATCCATTCGAGTTAAATTAAGAACACACAAGTATTTAATAATATCCCACCGATATATATATATAAATATCGGTATCAGTAATTTCCAAAAATCGGAATGAATAGCAGACCTGATAGATACATCGTAAATAACACACTAGCTAAATAAGAGCTCTTACATCGATTGATACATACAGAGGCATATATAATATAATTATATGATCAATTCATGCACATATATTTATAACGAATACTCTCATTACCAGGCGCACATACGTGTATTCAACAGCTACCGAGACAGCAGTATAGGGTAAGGGCTATATAATATAATATATTAATATAATAGAATATGGAATATAATATAAGGCTTATATGTGGAAGGGTCATCGATTATGTGAAAGTGTTTCAGTCTCGTGCCGCTACATGTACATGTAAATAAATATAGCATATTACTAAAATGTAATATAGTAATAAAATATAATATAATAATAGAATGGTTTTCGGAGGAAGTTGCCCTGTGTCATTGCTTGCTTGTAGCACAATCTAATAGTTAAAAGTAATGTTTTAATTTAAAAAACACATAATTATATAGGTAATTGATTTGTATTAAACAAACGTTTGTCTTAAACGGTTTGTTTCGGTAGAGGACAACAACCTAACCACGAGTACAGAGTTATGAAGAAGAGTTATCTCTTTAAAAACCTTCTATTTTTCACATTAGTATTATTTTTTATCAAGTTTTTGGAAAAGGGTTTCTGATGTCGCTTTCATTACGAAATTGTCTGTGGATATTGTAACAGTGGGCCCGTTATATCTCAGGTTTCCGCCATAATTAAAACTGGCAAAATTGTATACACAAAGATTGTAAGTGGAGGGCTTAAGGCAAATCAACCAACATAATGGAATCAATACATTTATTTTTAACTGAAGTGAATTAAATTGGGTCTTAAGATGCACCAACACATAAAAGGTTATATGGCACCTAAGAGTAATGAACGCGCAAAGCTCATCATCCATTTATATCGAAATAAAATATGGAGAATGTTACATGTAACTGCTAAACTGCAGAGTTGCTGCACATTCTATAGGAGTTGCTGCACATTATATAGGAGTTGCTTCACATTCTGTAGTAGACACTCCATTTACGATGGAGCCACGTTTCCACGTTTTCATATGCGATGTCATGATACAGACCATGAATGGGCATGACGAAAAAATGACAAAATGAATATGAATGGAGGGGGATAGGTGTCCTACCCGTCTGTAACAGTGTGTTTGTGAGATTGCAGTGGTTGTATTCTACCATGACAACCACAGGGGGAACATCTATGATTGTAACTAGTCGGAGAGTTGCAGAATGTAAATGGAATGTTTATTTCGGAATAATTTCTTTTATCAATATTATTAGTGTACATAAAAAGAAAAATAAGTATAATTTGTATATATGCTATCTTATGACTGTTGTGAAAGGATGCATATTAAAAGGGACATTGGAGTATTTGGACTATGGTGGAGAACTAAACGAGGAAATACTTCAATTGAAGTTGGATCAAATGGACACTTGACAATTAAGATTAAAGTGACATTTGACAATTTCGTTAAAGGTACACTTGACAATATTAGAAGTAATAGGACTTTATACTACAATTGGATGCTACAGACATACCCGATCTAATTTATTTGCATTCTGTAAGTGAACAGTTTTTCAGAATACTATTTTGATAAATGTGATGATTATATTTTAAGAAAACTGTGTTGCTGGTTTTGCACTCCTCGTTTCTCGTTGCATTTTCTCGTAACTCATCTCAAAACCGAGCTGGTATTTGTATCTTCTAGTTATTTACACACCTTTGAATATTGTTATTTTGGCTTTGAAACCCTTCCATGGCGAAGCAGTGCCACTCACAAACTTTAAGGTGAGATAGTTGTTCACAGTCCACGTAGTTTTCTGATATTTGTGGCCACAGAACCTTTAAACAAAATCAACAGCAACCAATATAATGCAACTAAAAATGCCAATAACACGTTATTCAAACAAAATTTAAAAAATAATTTACACAACAGTAGTTACAGTATTAATCATAAAGATACTTGTGTCTATATCCATTGAAAAACGTTTACAAATCAATCCTAAATTGAAAATTTTCACATAACAAATAACTGAAATAATTATTTGAAACCAGTTAAATACATAGTAATATAATCTAATAATTACCGCAAAATGCGAACAATACACATATGTAATGCATTCTGATTAGTTAGTCATTCTTAAAAGTGTCCTGTTATTTCTCAATAACACATCAATATAAAATAGTTCCAGTTGCGCAGTCGCAGACTAAAGTGGAAGCTACGCGGTTTTATACAATTTGTGACCCATCATTGACGTGTTATACTTCGATGACATTGCAGAAAATGAAAAGCAAGCCTTAATTATAAATCATACGAACATATAAGTGCACATATAAGTAAACACGTTTTATCGCTGTGAATAAACAATATGCAATTAAGTAATTTGATCGAACCATCTTTAAACTAAGGGAATTTTGATGACTTTGAGGAAAAGTATGCCATTATAAAGCAGTTACAGTACGAATCTTTAATTTAAATAAGACATTATATGAAATATTAATTAAATAATGTTCAAACGATGTGAGTCCTAACTTCTGACTTTTCGATATCAAGTAATTTGCAGAACCTGCAAACACAGTAATCTTGATTTATCATGCATTTAATTTACACTGGTGCCATCTAAAACTGTTTGATGGGATGTAGTTTTGTTGACACTGTCTTCGCTATTTGGGCGCTGAAGATAGGATAATAGCAATGATTGTGTATCCATAAAATCGATTCAAGCTAACATGTGGGCCTTCTTACCTACTGTCGATAGCCCTGTCTGCATTACCCGTGCTGTTGTATTTGTCGTTTGCATTGTATAATTAATTAAATATTGCTTTTGTTCCTTGTTTGTAGTGCAGTGGGGACCTATGTGGACGCTGTGGTTTCTATAGGAACCTATATTTCATTTAGGTACGTGTACCTCGAGTGGGACAATCAGAGATCATGGAAAAGTTGTATATCTACTTCTTACACGTACTTGAAACCTTCCATTCCGGGTAAAACGTGTTTGACTTCAACAAATGCATTACAAGCTGAATCTGTAGAATGTGAAACCTCAAAATCAGGAAAGTCAAGTTGCATCCTTGTTCCTACAGCACTCTGGTTTGAAGAGAAAATAATGGTGTTAGTAGAAACAGCGGAAAAGTCAATTGTCCTATTTCTGCGTACAAGGCACTGATTTAAAGAGAAATAAAACAAGCTATTGATTAAATTCTAATGCATTTTGTTTGCATGCATGAATCAACTAGCCGAAGTGTCCCTGTTAGTCTTCAGAGAGAGATTTTGTGCACCATAGAACCTGGTTTATACCCGAGCGATGTTTTATACCACTTACCGTTCCAAGGCGGTAGCCCTATTGTCAACCTTTTTTTATATTTATAGCTTGCCTGTTATTCATCTGTGTAATTCTTTTTGATTCTGTGCTTGTTTTGTTAGACTGTGGTCTTTGAATGATACAGTTGCTGTTCGAAATTGAAATCTACTTTTTAGCCATTAACATCTTCACTGTTTTCAACGCTACTTATGTACTTGTAACTGCAGTTACTGTTACATGTCGACATGTACTTGCGACTTTCTATATGTATCTGGTAAACTGTGCTATCCATGACTTTGTATTCGTATGTTGACGTGTTATTTCGTCTGGCAACAACGAGTGGTGTTCGAAGTGATGTGTTGTTTTTTGTTTTATATTTTTGGCCGGTGGTTGTGGTGGGAAGTTGGGCATGTATCATTTGTGTTTTCAATCTTTACTCTTTGTGAAGTTTTGCTAAAATTATGTTTTAAAGGTCAAATATAAATCTAGCTTCTTCGAAATCATTACTGAATGTTATATGGTTATGCGGATTTTTTTGCAAAAAGGCAAATTGTCGGAAGTATTATTAACTTAAATATATATGTCAGAAGAATTCAAATCCTGTAATTTTGAAATCTGCTCATTTTACGTATTTAGTCAACCGAATAAAAGGATAGAAAGTCAAAGATATTCTAGATACAACTATTTTTAAACCTGCACATAACTGGAAGGTTTTCTCATGGACTTTCATTATTGTTTAATACGTCTTCAAAAAGATGTGTTTTCTCCTTCTTTTATGGAGCAGAAATTTTCATTTAAACCGTCTTATGAAAAATAAACGTTCGTCTAAAGTGTAATCATTGTGTCAATATATGTTCAAAATTGAAATGAAATATGTTATTTAAATAATTATATTATTCAAATTCCGGAAAGCCAGACAAACAATTATGTTTAATGTACAGTTGCATGTGTCCTACTTTTACCCCAGATACATAGCCATATTTAATAAGACTGATAACAACAGGGATAATTCAAAACGTTTCGTCAGGACACATGAAATCAAGTTAGTCATAAGATTACTGTTAAGATAAAATAAAGGTACGAGATACACGAATAATGTACTACTATGTTCAAAGATGCGTTTTTGGTAATTTAAAATTAAGACTATATTAATTTGTTTAATCTTAAAAGAATAACGCCCGCTTGCACCGACTTAAAGCCACCAAGAATGCACTTGATTTCTATAGGACCATTTTTCTCATTGTTGATGTTCCAGCAGGACAGTAAGTAATAGCACTACTGATTACCCACCGATATAAACTACACATGAATATATACAAACCTGAAAATGCCAGGTGTACTGCGTTGATATAGGCGTCACACAATACTACTGATTAACACTACTGACTATCCATCGATATAAACTACACATGAATATATACAAACCTGAAAATGCCAGGTGTACTGCGTTGATATAGGCGTCACACAATACTACTGATTAACACTACTGACTATCCATCGATATAAACTACACATGAATATATACAAACCTGAAAATGCCAGGTGTACTGCGTTGATATAGGCGTCACACAATACTACTGATTAACACTACTGACTATCCATCGATATAAACTACACTAGAATATATACAAACCTGAAAATGCCACTTGTGCGTCGTTGATGTAGGCGTCACACAATACTACTGATTAACACTACTGATTACCACCAATATAAACTACACATGAATATATACCAACCTGAAAATGCCACGTGTACTGCGTTGATGTAGGATATGCCGCGGGATATCCTGGAGATTTGAACGTGTACGATTTCTGTTTATTTTTGAATGTTTTTATTATACCACCGTCTGCAATATAATTCAAGTTATATGCGTGTAAGTGTAAATATACGCGGAACACAATAATGATCTATGGTTGCTGCTACTACCGTCAAAGGCTGTATATACTCTGTACTTTTAAAAACGCAGCATTTTTGATTTTCGATTATTTTAATGCGCTGTTAAAACAAATTTTGCAGGAGGACTTCAAGTCCACTATAGAATGTCAAAAAATAAAAAGTGTTGAGTTTCCAAATGTACTGAGTCTATTTTACAAGGAAGTTACAAACAAATTTGTAAATTCTGAATTAAGGAATGATCATGAGCATTTACACATCCTGACCTGACAATAAGTATGCATTGTTGCACATGATTATTGAATGTATGCAACAAACCATGATCAGCATTTTAAACTTGTTTTCTTATTTACATGTATGCTTTTCATGCTTATACGATAACTTGGTGCAACAGTGTGTCAGTTTCTTGTCATCGGTAAACAATTTTACACAAATGGCGTCTCATCCAAAGCCACCCTTGCGTTTCATTTGGTCAAATTCATTATGAAAATTCAAATGTCTGGGTGTACGTTAGAGCCAACATTTGTTTTATTTGTCAATTTATACTTCCTTTAAACGTATGTAAATAATGAGATAAATAGCTCTCACCATTCAACAATACAATGTCCTCTTGTCAACGCGAATATTTGAAAAAGAGTACGATAATGAACCTTTGGAAACGGGCGAGCACGAAACATACGAAATATTGCAGTCTCGGTTTGATTGAGACTGTTCGTGAGCGGTAGTGAAATATGCTAGCTACCGCTCACGCCCTCTAGCCCCGGGTTGAACAGAACTCAATATTCATAAAATCAATAGTACAAAATTGTAACCATCCCGAAGATGGCATGCATATGGCGGTGGACATAGAGTATCTTTCTTCCCCATGTCTTATGGCGTATGGTCCGAGTATCTAATACAATTAAATGCCCCGAAGAGCGAAATAAACATAATGGAGTTTAGTTGGGTGCAGCGGTTATGAAGCCTGCATATCACAAGTAACAGCCAAAAGACTAAATTAAAAAGCAGACAACATATCCTATGAGTGGTTAAACCATACCCAGAGCCTTTTATCGGCCGGAGTAGTGGAACCACCGAATAAAAAATTAACTAAGAAAACAAAAGAAATTGAAAATGTACCACCGATAACTAAATATAAGTATCGGGCTCAGCGATCTCCAAAGATCGAATGAATAACAGTACTGATTGCAAGCGCGGGGAGACGTTTTACTACAGCTACTGCCGCAACAAACTAATGTGAACAAGCTTACCGTTACAACGAGGTATTCCACAATAATCCCATCTCGTTTCCTTATCGGTTGTATAGCACCAAGGCTGACCTTCGTCTCCGCCAGGATCCCTACAGTAGTTCTTGGCCTCTGTTTGACTTCCGTCGGGAAAATCTGCGTCAACATGATATCTGTGCTGGTGAGGTGTGTCGAGTGCCCAAGCCTGGCAGGTTCGGCCACTGATTGTTTGAGAGGTATTGCCTAACCAAGTCGACGGATTTGTGAAACACTTTGCTTAACATGGAGATATGACATTCACATTAGTTGTTTGCTTAGAGATATTGACATTTACGTAAATCAAACCAAGGTCTACCATTTAAATAATTTCTGGTGTGGTGAGACATATTAACCTTCATGTATACTTGCTCATCTTCGTGTCATACTTATATTGCCTAATACTATTTGAGGAACTGGAGACGGTCTTGCAGATTGATGCGAGGGGGAAGACTGATCTTCGTGTCATACTTATATTGCCTAATACTATTTGAGGAACTGGAGGCGGTCTTGCAGATTGATGCGAGGGGGAAGACTGATCTTCGTGTCATACTTATATTGCCTAATACTATTTGAGGAACTGGAGGCGGTCTTGCAGATTGATGCGAGGGGGAAGACTGATCGTTGTGTCATACTTATATTGCCTAATACCATTTGAGGAACTGGAGGCGGTCTAGCAGATTGATGCGAGGGGGAAGACTGATCTTTATGACTTCCTATCTGTTAAAAGGCGGAGGGACTATAATCATTAGAACTACATGTACATACACACTCGCACAAGGATAGTGTGACTGGTGTTAATCCAAATTATACGAAAACCCTCATGATGTTTTTTCAGCTTAAAATGAATTGTGTATATGCTTTAAAATAAGCTGCATGTTACATGTGTTACATTCTGTTTAATTGAAATATATTGTCTTGAAACTCCACAACTCAGCTGTTTCTAACTTATGAAAATTAATGTAAATGGGTTAATATTGCTAACAGTGGTATATATGTTTAACATTAAGTGTAATTCGATCACAAAACAAACATGAATAAGAAGTTTAAAGCATCATATGAATTAATATTAATAATTCATACAAATATTACCCTCATGTATATAATGCTATATAAGTGTAAATATTTATTGATCTGTTTGACAGATTGTTTCTATTAATAGCACACATATTAGTGTTCATATTATGTGATACATCGTATGAAGGTTAAGGTTATTTAAAATAAACTTGTTTATTCTACTGGAATATTTTAAATGACATTCAATGAAAGTATAAAACAGACCTTTGGGGTTGTTTTTTGTTTTCGGTATAAGTATTTAAAGTGGAGTATCTGGTTCATTATTTTAATTGAGAAATTACAATATATTGGATGCTGTGAAGTAAAATATATTGTGAGAATATAAAAACAAATTTTGTTCTCATCTAGTGCCATTGGATTATTGGATTATTTGGATATTTGGACTATAATAAATTAATAAACAAGGAAAGATTTGAAATTTGATTAAAGGGACACTTGACAACTTCGATTAAAGGGACACATGACAATTTAGTTTAAAGGGACACTTGCTAATATTATTTGGATTTTTTTCGTATATCAGATTTTAAAGAAATACTGGATTATGTATTTTCTGTAGGTGAATATATTGCATTCTACTATTTAACAAAATGAGTTGATATTATTTAAAAAATAGTGTGGCTGGTTTAACCTTTTTTTTGTTACATTTTGACCGTAACACCACAACAAAACTAACCGATAGAACTTGTTGTTCATAACACTTCTATTAAATATTACCAATCTTCCCCTATTATATCAAATAATATAGATTAATTTTATCCACAAATGCATAACAAACGGACCAACAAATGTTCGGCGGAAATATCTACCCTACCCTCATCTCTAGAACACTTTTGGAGAGCACTATTTATTAAAAAGTCTCACTTGTTAAAAGGCTATATTACCGACTTAAAATTCAGCATTTGGTGTCTTTTGATGTTTAGTGTGGCAATAACGTTGACGATAGAAACCTGAACATGTTTTGCAATATATAATCAAACTGAACTTTTGTAAATTAAAATTCTTCAACTGATAGGTCCCAGTGTGGCATAAACCTTGGTGATATGGAACTAGGAGATATATATCTGCCACATCGTGATTGTTGGACTAACCTTGGGCAGATGTTATATCGTTTTCACAATACCCGTTTTGTTAATTATTATGACAATATGTCCACTTGTTCACAAGTTATATACCGTTCAAGAAATACACACTTTCTGCCTGTAGCCATATATGCAACCTTAACCGTCATGATATGACATGTGAGTTGTCCGCTACATAGTTGTACTTTGAAAACTAATCGGATTCAAAATCAAGAAGAATATACGGATGAAAATGGCAAAATTCTACATATAATATTACTTAGTATAGATTCCTTTTTGCACAGCTTGTCCGAGTTCAGACCATCTGGACAACGACATTTACAAACACCGTCAATAACGCTCGCATAACCACCGTATTCACACTCAGGAAGTCGTTGGCAGGATGGAAACTCATCTGAAACAATCGAAGTAGATATAAAGTTCGAACAATTACAATGATCAATAAAAGGCAAGGTATATGCCATCACTAACATAAAATGGTTACCAATATGGCAACCGCCTTAGAACGGTCAGTGACAAAAAAGGCCCCTGGAGTTTTAAACAGGTTTTAGGGTGCACCGAACCTCAATACTACCCTATATCACCCAATTAAAAGGTACAATGTATATATAGAAATCCCCACCATGCTATATTCTCTAACAATCTAGATATTATTAATAGGCAAAATACGTATAACACAGAGATGATCATGTATATATGACTACAAAAGCCTAGATATTCATATAAATGTCGAACAGAAAAATGTTGCTTTCAAGGATCATAGTCAACCAAACGCACGCATAGAAACAAACAACAATTACAATGATGTATACAAGGCAAGATATGACATTACGTGTGGTAAAAGGGTTGCAAACAGGGCAACTTTCTTGAAACGGTCAGTGGTGAAAAGGGCCGCTGGAGGTTTAAAAACCAGGTTCTAGAGTGCAACAAACCTCACTCATACCATATTGCCATCCCAATAAAACGGGACAGTGTAAATACAGATATCCCTGCGAGTTTATATTCTCTAATAAATATGGTAGCATTTATAGGCAATATAGGTATAAAGAAGTATAAAAAGATCGGACAGGGAAAGTAGCATTCAAGGAGGACAGTCAACCACAAAACAAAGAAACAAACACGCAAACAGACAAACCATAAATGATCACTTATTGTTATTTTTGATATCATATTTTGAAGTTAAATATGTTGTACAAAGCTGTGTCCGTTACAGATCTACAGGCAGACGAACAGACGTTTATTTCTTTGCAGACACAAAACTCCTTTTGAAGATTTTAAAATTTATGAAAACTTAGATTTTTATGCTTTTGTTCATATTCAATAATTGCCATTAAAACACAAAAACGTTTCCAATAGTTCATGACGTCCAAATACCAGTGGGAAGATTACTTTAAATAACCAATACAATTGAGGCGGGGTGGTTAGGAGTGTCGCTACTTTAGGTTATAACCAAACAATGAAAAGTAACCGCAACTGCCATTTCAACATTCAATAAAGTTGGAAAGTGTCCGCTCGTACGCTGACGGAGAGACATAATCTAACACAAATCATTGCGAGGAAAAAAAACACAACAAAAAGAAAACATATGATAAAAAGGAGTCTAACATTTTTTTCATTAGTGTGTTTGAATTTTATACAATACATACTAAACGGCATTATATTTTAATTTTTATTTTGTTTACTGTCTTCCTTTTCTTGTAATTAAAGTTTGAATACCATTGGGTACATTGGGTACCATTGTGTACATTGGGTACATTGGAACCGTATTCCAACATTATTGCACAACAAGTTGGTCACAAATATTTTTGATTGAGCTAATTTTAAGCTTTTCATTAAAATAACCGATGTTTGATCGATTGAATAGGGCTCGATTTTAGATATAGTATGTTCTAAAAATAGACTGAAACGGTCAATGATTTCGGACAAACAGTTCATTACTTACACCACGGTATATATACAAAACATGTCGGACATCGTATTGAGAGGTTTACGCAGTATGTGACTTCATTGAGTTTCAGTATATCCCTATTCAAAGTTGTGTTCTACACGGAGTTAGAAGTTCCAAAGTGTCTATAAGTATGTTTTACCCAATAGAAATCTATAAAGCGAAGCTTGATAAAAGCAACGTAAACTAATGTTCCAGGCAATCGCACTCTACGATTTACAACTGTCTTTGTTAAAGGCAATGTTTGGATACTTTAGTAGGCTCGATAGAGTTGCACTGTTAATATGTACTGATACGTATGTGTTGGTTTAGACATATTTTATTTCATCAATATATAAATATCGTTACAGTACATAGTTAAAAGGTTTGAAACAAAAGAAACAGTATTAAGCAATTTATCTCTATATAGAAGTAGTAGATAAAAGTCGAACAGGAAATGTAGCATTCAAAGACCACAGTCAACCACAAACACGCACAGAAACAAACAAAACATACAAATATGATAAAAGGCATGCCAAATATAAACGGGTTGACAATAGGGCTACCGCCTGGCAAAAAAGACGCTGGGATTTTAAACCAGGTTCTAGCTAGCACCAAACCTACCTCGTACCCTATTGTCATCCCAGTAAACGGGACACTGTAAATAAATGTATCTCCACCAGGTTATATTATCTAACAAACAAGGCAGCATTAATTGGAAATCCAGGCATAACATATAGATGGTCATGTATATTCTCGATACAAAACAAAATCCTAAAAAGCCACACATTAAGAAATCAATGACTTGGCAGAAGCCAGAGCAACACGAGAACAAACCATTTTAAAGGTACGTCAAGAGAAATTTCCTCTCGCGTATGCCTGAATGAAACTCACCGTAACATTGGTGATACTCCTGAATGGTCTTAAACATGTAGTAGGTGTTTCCATTATTGATAAGGTAAGCCATATCTGCAGCATTAGCAGCAATTGTGTCACCGTAATTCTGACTAAAGTACTGAAAAGTTGAAATATCTTAATGGTATATCTATTGCAATATTTAAGTAGCATTCCAATAAACATGTTCAGCCTTTAAGGGTTCCCTCTGGTGAATATCAGTATAACAAAGATTTTTAATTTCCCTATTTTTTATGAAGTCTAACATATTACTTGTTAGTTTCTGGAAAAATAATGAAGTGTTGGTGATTTAACTTTTTAGCAATATTAATCTTAGTAATACACCCACAAAGCCCAAAGTGGGGTTTTAAATTCAGAATCAGCTGAAAATTGGCTATGGCTTGAGAAATCACCCAATAGTTTAGATAAAAAAATAGAAGCAAATTAAAAAATAGTTATGAGAAGCGTGTATCAAAAAAAAAGTAAGAAAACCATTAAAATGATAAAAATAGAAGAAATCTTTGAAGTTTTCAATTTCAGCATACCTTCTAATGAAACAAAAAAAATCACAGAAAATTGCATTTTTGGGCAAATTTGGGCACGACAAACTTAGAAAAATATATGGTTATCAAATAAATGTGGTAAAAAATATAGGTCGGTATTCATCTAAAAGAGTTCCTAATTAAAAATGTTAAAGACCCATAATGTTATTACAGAAGAAGATAGCAATATATGCTTTGGTGATTTTTATTATATCAAAAGTCATTTAAATGACTGGCATGCATACACCTGATATACAGACACCACATCTAATTGAATTAAAAACAGAGTATCAGTACATACATGTAATATACACAATATGACCAAATTACGTTAAATGAGATGTTGATTTACCCCACCCATTTCATTTTTTATCGTATATTTTACCCGACTAAGTGTTATATTTGCTTATGTATACTGAAAATAGCATCTGCAGTGTTAGAATTAAACTTAACGTTGACACAATGTTATATGAAATCCAAATAATCTATCTCTAAGTATGATTTATCACACAATATACAATAATTTGTCAATCAGAAGCCTGAATTTCTGGCCATATGATCTCAAAACTGTGGAAAAGTCTGCGATATACCATTATTATGAAAAATCTAAACATAAGCCTTGGTATGTCGCACAATATACCAACGTTTAGAGATAAGATGTGAGGAATTATACCTACATCAATGTGTGGGGTTCATGATTCTGAACATGTATACTAAGTATCAAGGACGTATGACTAATGATTTTGGAACATCTTCCCACTTTTTACAACATCGACATACGCGTTGCGCAAAAATATGCGCATATCACGCTAATTCGTCACCAGATGGCACCTTTAAGTGCAGATGAAGATAAATATACTAATCAACTTATTTAATTTTCAGTTTTCGAAATTGTGTTATTTAAAAGAAAACGACAACATTTAAACAGATGTAAAAAGGTAAATGCAACTTGACAAATAACTATAAGAAAAAGTAGTTCCAGCTCATGTTATTGTAAGCATCTTTTGGAGTATTATTGTTAAATTGCACTATTGGGTTTCTCCATGCTCAACTCCCAATGCGACAAATGGAGAGACCTGTGATAAGGATGTACTATGATGTTGTTCATATTGTTAACAATCTTTCTACAATGTGTAAATAATGTTATACAGATAAGAATCATGTCTGTGTTGACCATAACATATTACTTAAATCAAATTGGTTACAAACAGAAAAGAAATCAACAAAAACATTCTCTATTTTTACCTATAAAAAAAGACCCTTATTTACATATGTATTTGAATTCTCCCAAAAACGTTTTTTTCTTCGGTATAATACAATAAATAGTGCATCTCAGTGAGGGTGACAGTGGATATTGTCAACCAGAGCAAAATATTGTCGATCGAACCGAGTAAAATACATGAAAGCTACACAGTCCCTATTTAAACTGGTAATAACTCATGAATATGAATGAGTCACGTGTGAAGTATTTTCAAATCGACGAACACTCCAAAAGTAGGTATGTAAGGCAGAAATAGATGCGAACAATTCACATTTTTATTTAGCCTCCGTACAGGAAAAATCGATAAATTTACGGCTTTATAATATATGTGATAAAAAAACAGTTGCCCGGAAAGGGAGGTGAACCACAACCTTGCACTTTTAAGTTTTGAAGGAGTTACGCTTAACCACTAGACCACGACTATTTATTGGTACAGACCCAGTTGCATTTAAGTACCCAAATAAATGCAGAACGAACTCTGAACGAAAGGAAAATGAACGCAGAATGAACGCAGAACGAACGAAGAATTAACGTTGTACAATCTATATTTTAAAAATGCATTTGCGTTCATTTCATTCGTTTCGTTCGTTGCTTTCATTTTCAAAGTTTATCATTTTAAAACATGAATGATGAATGCATTTTTAAACGCTAAACGTGGAAAACGAAGGAACCGAATGAAACGAACGGAATGAAGGCAAATACATTTCGCTATTTCGGATAACTTCTAGTATTATATTGATATTTAAAATCTCAATTGAAACAAAGAGCGTTTTTCAGTATTTTAATATAAATATATACACTTTGTAAATGGTGTTTTAGAACCTCTGAAGCACGATAACACATTTACTTTATTGTTTACTGATTCAGAATGGGAAATATTTTATTTATTGTATAGCATAAACTTTAAGTTATTTCTAAAATAATGTTGATACCAAAACAGCCGGTATATCGTTATATAGTGTTGTGTATGTTACATTGTTGATGAAACTAACATAAGCCCGGAAGAAACAGAATAATCACCATGTGCACCACCAAATAATGTCAACAAAAAGACCCATTCTTGAATATTATCAAATAAACATAAGTCGCCGACTCGTGATAAAAACGTCTGGCAAGATATCATGCGTAATTAAACGTGAGAGATGTTTGGTTTGGTAAACGCTGAACGGACAAACGCATATGCATTTTTTCCGTTTGTGCATTTAAACGAAGACATTCTGTTGGGTTCGTTCCGTGCATTTAAATGAAGGCATGGTCTGGTTTATCAACGCTGAATGCATCCAAGAACGCAAATGATTTGCATTTTAAAAAAATAAGGAATGCAAACGGAGCGCAAACGGAACGCCAACGAAACGCCAACAAAACACCAACGAAACGCAAACGGAATTCATTTGTGTGGTACTTGAACGCAACTGAATCTGTATGTTGTAGCCTTTTTAATACTAAATAGACATTACGTAATAACTAGCGCGCACCCACAAACTCATCAAGCGCTAAATAACAAGTCGAGATATGGTTATTTTGAAGCGAAGTATTACTTTCATATTGATAACATACAGTATTACACCAGGCAATGTTAATTTACGCTTGCGACAAGATGGACTATATATTTATTGATCCATCTTGAGTTGCGTTCAAATATGATAAATTATTTTGCCTCATAATAAATGGTAGTTAGTATACTATTGTCTCAAGTAGCGTTTTAGTTCAGTGGAAAGAGCATCTGACTTGAAATCAGAAGGTCGTATTTTAGAGCCAGGAAAGATGCTAACTTTTTTTCTGTACGATGTACACTGTGGATGTCTATAAAGTAAATGCTTTCTCCTCGCTTTAATACCTGATTTCGACAAGAGCTGATGAATATGAAGTTACAAATAAGAACACGCCTACAAAGAATAAATCGACTGATATAGAGACGGTGTAGCTTTAAGTATTCATTGCTGTTTACCTACCGAGACGCCGTAATGCATGATGGAACTTATATCATAGAAGCGGTCATGATTCCATACTTCTTCAAAGCTTCTCCTGTAGTACTGAGATCTGAAATCTAGAAATGATACATAACAATAACACCTAACAATAACATTTAACAATACCATCTAACAATGACATCTAACAATAACATATAACACTGATATCTAACAATATCATATAACAATGACGTATAACAATAACATCTAACAATGACATCTAACAATAACATCTAACAATGACATCTAACAATAATATCTAACAATAACAGCTAACAATGGCAGGCCAATTTATTATTATTTCAGATGTTTTTAAAAATGCTTTAATCGACAACCGCGTTTTCGAAAAAAGCGAATGGGCTTAGAAGTGGTATTTGTCCGTCCGTCCGTCCGTAAATCCGTCCTTGAAATGTTCTTGTGATTGCAAATAGTCACTCAATTTTGAAGGGATTTTATTCGTTTTCGGTGTTGATGGGTTTCCATCACGTGACGATGATGATGTTCAATTGTCATTTTGATTTAGAAGTTCTTAGAAATTCAAAATATGTTGGTTCGACAGTTTTAACGCGGGTATAGACACTTTTAGACTTATAAGAACATTGTGTCTACGTCTTGCCATTTAGTCTGGAAGGGAGTCATATCCTATTGGGTAGGACTATTTTCCATCTGGACAGAGTCTTATCATATTGGACAGGACTGTTTTCCATCTGGAAGGGAGTCATATCATATTGGGCAGGACTGTTTTCCATCTGGACAGAGTCATATCATATTGGGTAGGACTGTTTTCCATCTGGAAGGGAGTCATATCATATCGTGCAGGACTGTTTTTCATCTGTAAGGGAGTCATATTATATTGGGCAGGACTGTTTTCCATCTGGAAGGGAGTCATATCATATTGGACAGGATTGTTTTTCATCTGTAAGGGACTCGTATCATATTGGGCAGGACTGCGCCTTTTATCATGTTTAGCCTATGAATAAGACCAGTTGTTGCGGCAGTTATGGCTCTATTCTATAGAGAGTTAGGGATCCTTTAGGACATCCTTTAGGGCGCCTTTTATCATGTGTTTGACTATAATTAGGACAGTTTTTGCGGCTGTTATGGCTCTGTTAATTAGGATAGTTTTTGCCGCATTTATGGCTCTATTAATTAGGACAGTTTTTGCGGCAGTTATTTTGCGGCAGGTATGGCTCTATTAATTAAGACAGTTGTTGCGGCAGGTATGGTTCTGTTAATTAGGACATTTTTGCCGAAGGTATGGCTCTATTAATTAGGACGACAGTGTTTACGGCAGGTATGGCTCTATTAAGTAGGACAGTTTTTGCGGCAGTTACATGGCTCTGTTAATTAGGATAGTTTTTGCGGCAGTTAGATCTCTATTAATTAGGACAGTTTTGCGGCAGTTATGACTCTATAAATTAGGATAGTTTTTGCGGCAGTTATGGTTCTATTAATTAAGACAGTTTTGCGGCAGTTATGACTCTGTTAATTAGGATAGTTTTTGCGGCTGTTATGGCTCTATTAATTAGGACAGTTTTGCGGCAGTTATGACTCTATTAATTAGGATAGTTTTTGCGGCAGTTATGGCTCTATTAATTAAGACAGTTTTGCGGCAGTTATGGCTCTATTAATTAGGACAGTTTTTGCGGCAGTTATGGCTCTATTAATTAGGACAGTTTTGCGGCAGTTATGACTCTATTATTTATGATAGTTTTTGTGGCTGTTATGGCTCTATTAATTAGGACAGTTTTTACGGCAGTTATGGCTCTATTAATTGAGACAGTTTTTACGGCAGTTATGGCTCTATTAATTAAGACAGTTTTGCGGCAGTTATGACTCTATTTATTAGGACAGTCTTTGATGCAGTTATGGCTCTATTCAAGCCAATGGAATAGCCACAGTGTTGCCTTTTTTACAGTGTAGGTTATATATGTCATGTAAAGCTTATGGTCATTTCAACATGTTAGTATGCTAGTAAAACGTCGGAGCATTAATGCACACACACACACACACACACACACACACAGCGCGCGCGCAATCACGCACACAAACACACTCCTCAAATACAGCTTAATGTTAACCTTTTTTTGGCAGTTCTAGGGCGTGACAATTTCTCCGAAAAGTTTATTTTTGTCTATGTATCATTTAAATCGGCTACATGTCTAGAACCTTCCATGAATCTAATTAATGTTAAAATAACATCCTGCATGTGTAAGTACCAGGTTCCTGATTGGTGTATTTCATGGTAAGCCAAGGGTAAGAGGCCGGTATCTCCTGCTCGTGCATCATTCCGAGGGCGTGTCCTAGTTCGTGAACTGCCGTATTCTGAATAAATAAGTAAGCAAGAAAATTACTAACAGAAAGATAATACCTGTAAACAAAATTCAACACGTCAATGGGTAACATCAACAAATAATTCGCAATACGTCAATGTCTATCTAACTGTATACTAGTTGTTAACGGATTTTTGACATAAACGAAGAATATCGGACATTTGCTAAGTAATAAATGCAATTTAGGGGCTTTGCAAAGCACACGTTACTGTGCACAGCTAGAAAAACTTCAGTTATGTTAAATTGTTGTATACTAGTAGTACCTATCCACTAAAAATGAAATAAGTCTCCTTTGAAATGATTCAGAACAAATAATATTATTACAACTTATATAAACATATCGCTGTATTTTCTTTTTTTAGATTCTATTTATCAGCGCAGTGCACTGTTCTCGGGTGTTAGTATGATGACTACTTTACACCACCGCGAACATGCTGACAATTTCTGTCCTTTGCCCCGCAAATTACCCACGAAAGACCAACACCTGAATATAGAAAACCAAAGTATGAAAAGAGAACTATAGAAATCGTCAAAACACGATAAATACAAAATATATTTTGTTCTCATTTTGATTTGGACTGTTCACGAACAGTAGTGAAAGTGCTGTGCTACCGTTCAGCCCTCTAGTCCCGGGTTGAGCTGAAACCCAATTTAAAAAAGTCAATAGTACAGACAGTTGAGCCATCCCGAAGGTGTAATGCATATGGCGGTGAACAACAGAACCTTCAATTAGGTATTTCATATCTCATTCAATGGGCCAGCGTGTATGCGCCCGAGTTTCGAATATATAATGAAGTAAAACCACAATAATGATAGTTGAACAAAGACATCTTCGATATGATAGTACTAGAGAGATTTGAACATTTTGAAATACTAAAGATTACGAATGCGTTTTAAATAGTTTTACACCCACATTTGGCAATTAATCATCAAACAATATATTGCACCAAATTATGAACTTCAAGTTAATACTAATACCGTAATAAAGCAGGGTCATGACTTGAAAATGGTAACCGGATTATATTAAACCTACATAGGTACTTACCTTCCGTAGCAGTCACATATTTAATGTAATTATCATGGTCTAGACCATAGTCAGAGTTGTTTCCATGAAAATAAACAATTCGAAAACCCCCGTTAGTCGTTCATACATCGTGTGTACAAGTCCTATATCATGTCTAGCGGATTCCGCTGAAAAAAGGTAGATATACAAATGGAACAGGGAAAAGTAGCATTCATGGACGACTTTCAACCACAAAACACACACAGAAACAAAGAACACATTTAAAGATGAATAAAAGGCAACATAAGACATCACAAGCTCAAAAATGGTTGACCAATAGGGCTACCGCCCTGGAACTGTCAGCTGCAAACAAACGTCGCTGGGGTTGAAACCAGATTGTGGGTGCACCAAACTTCACTCTTACTCTATTGTCAACCCTAATAAACGAGACAATGCAAATATAAATATTCCCCGAACGGTATAATCTTTAACAAACAAGGAAGCATTAATAGGCAATATAAATATAACACATAAATGATCATCGTATATATGATATAAAAAGCAACACAGTAAGTACTCAATGACTTGCAGAAGCCAGAGCAACAAGATAACAAACCTTAATGGTACGACAACTTGCATCATTTAAACAATGTACATGGTCACATTTTGCATTTTGACTCATTATTAAACACCTATGGCAATATTCAGAACTACCCTATACTTTCGCTAACTGGATACTCAGAGGGACTTTTATAATACATAAGAGCGATACATGTGTATCGAAATATCGAATAGATAGTCAAAAGCCTCGATCAGACTGGGGGGTAACAACGGTTACTATCCGCAATACTCCTACATTGTATATCCATTGCTCTTGTTATTACTGGAAGCTATTATTGCTCTTGCCTTCTCGTGATGTGAATAGTTTAACATGTAAATATTACATAATAAATGATGTGTCGAATTTTTTCTTAGGACAACGTTACAAAAACTTAACCCGCCCCAAATTAAGGCCAAAATTACCCTGCAAGACTCTATCTATGTGTTCAGGTCATATAATAAAGTATATGTGCCGATTAAAGTGTACGTATGTTAACGAGTACTTAAAATATCCGTGAATCGAATGCCTATAAACGAATTACGAGTTGGTAACTCTTAATTCGACGATCCGGTTTTGGGTGTTTAGCCTGTTTTGGTTAAAGCGTCGTCAGTAGATTGTAATATGTGGCTGTTGTTGACTACTTTGATGAAAGTACGCTTTTAATCACTGCTTTATAGTAAAATACAGATTTATAACTTTAAATGGTGTTTTTTTCGTACGTTACTTTTTTTCAAAAAAAGGTTTTATTACAGCACATAGCATTTATTTAAAATACGACCACCATTCATATTGAACAAATAATAATCTGTTTACAATTATTTCGTTAACGTACGTGATGTCACAGTTAGAATTTGCCATGTATAGCGTGTCTGCACATATCAATACACTCTTTATCGGTGTTGGGTTTTATGATATTATAAAAGCAAGGAATAACATCACTTTCGATTGTAATAACATCATATGAGCGCGCAGAAACGACTCGTGACGAATCGAAACTCGATCATTGTATTATCAAACAAGAAATGTCACTGTAAGTGACAATGATGCTCCCAAAGTGACCTTTGACCTCTAAGGTCTGACCTTGACTTACAGCCACGGACCTGGATTTTGTGCAACACGTCGTCTTGTTGTGGTGGGTACTTGCTAAATTATTTGAAAACCCATCCAGGAATGCCAGATTGATTGACCGGACACGATTTTACGGACGGACTGAGGACGATGACTGACGGACCTGACGGACAGACACAGTGAGACCTACTATATGCCCAAAGTCCAGACTCTATTGTGCCCATCGCGTCAGGTATACACTTGACGTGTTCGTTGGCGGACGGACTATAAACCTTAGAATTACACACACACACAACGACTACTAAATAGCCGCCCTTCGGAGGCATATAAAAAAGATTGTCATACACTTACAAATTTGGTCTGTCCAAACGAATGGTACTATACACTTTGTCCATATTCCACTGTCTGCTCTCAGAAATGACCTTTATTTCTTGCCTTCGATTGGCCATGTTCCCTGTATTTCCTCATGTTCAGTGTCTGGTCGTTAACGGCTGTTCAGTGAGGCCAGCTAATTGCTATGAAAGATAAATATGTTACAATTCAGGTAAGAATTTACCGAGATTTCTAAGGGACGGACATGTGATTATAACTACGGGGAAATACATCCATCGTTCTCAATGGAAATATTTCTATCTTGCGAATGTCTTGGAAAACGTATTTTTACTTTGTTTTCTTCAACTATTTAAGTTACTATAATAACCGAGCGCTTAAAACCGCGTGCGTAATCGCCTCACGCGCTGGCCTTACTATATTTATCCGCGAATAACGTCAAAACGGGAACTGTCGGAACGAAATCTATTTTCTGTTTGAAACAGTTCGGTAGTGTTGCATGATAAAAAGTATATAATCAATAGAATATTTGATGGTTTGTCGTGCATATAGGATTCATTTCCATCTCGAAGTGGAAAAGTTATATATTCACTCGTGCAAAAGCACCTCGTGAACATATAAGTTTTCGCACTTCTCGATCGAAAATAAATCCTATATTTACTCCAAACAAACACATGTCTGTTTATATGAGTTGGACAACGAGTATTACAATTGTGTTTTATATTTATGTGTCAAAATGTTTCTATGTCGTTTCTCCTTTTCTATACATAGCACATATCTATGTTACGTATTTGTATTGACCTGTACTATATTTCATTTAATCCGACCCTAATAAAAGAACTATTAATATTTGCAGATGGATTTCAAATATTAATTGTACAGATTTGAGATCAGTTAACATGAAGTATTAACTGTTACCAATGGTAACATGTAATTTGAATAGAAATACTTAATAGCACAATCCCCGTTGTATGAACGAATGTGTTTGCAGATTTGAGATCAGTTACATGACAGTATTAACTGTACCATGGTTACATGTAATTTGAATAGAAATACATAATAGCAAAACTCCCGGTTGTATGAACGAATGTGTTTGCACAGCATTGACCACTCGTATTTATAGAGTTTAATTCCAAGAGTGTATCGTTTCCTAATAAACTCTGGATGTGGAAGATATTGTTAGATATTTCCATTTGATGGGATGTACATTTATTTACACTGTCAATTTGCAGACGCTGACGACATGATAATGAGCGACGTTTTGTACACTTAAAATCGCAAAACCAGTAGGCCTTATTGCCTACTGACCGTTCCAAGTCGGTACCCCTGTATTCACCACTCTTTTTCATCCCAAATTTAATTTGCTTCTTTGTTTTGTGATACAGTGCGGATAACGCGGTGCCATTGCGTTTGGGTGATGTGCTTTAATTTGAACATATTTGTCATGATTCAATAACGAGAGTTTGTTTATTCGGACAAACTTTCACGAGGGGTAGAAAAATGTTTTGAAACACTCCTGGTAATTAAATCATACTATATTTTTTTTTTCTACAATAAATTTAAAATGCATTATTTTAGTTTTTTTATCGTACATAATTCAAATTCCTTAACGTTATTGCATCTCAATCACGTGACGTCATTGACACTAAAGAAAGGTAATTAGTAAGTTTCACGAATTAGATACTAAATTACCGACATATCTTGAACTCAATGATGCTTGACGATTTATTATCTGTATAACGCAGACACTAAAAATAGAACAGGAAAAGAAGCTTACATGGGACGACCAGAAATACAACCACAAATACACACAGGAACAAAAACAAACAACTTTTAACAAGACATCACAAACACAAAATTGTTGAAAATAGGCTATCGCCTTGGAACGGTCAGTAGCAAAAAAGAACCGTTGGGGTTTAAACCAGGTTCTAGGGTGCACCAAAACACTATATCATACTTACCCTACTGTTAACCAAATAAAACGGACAGCGTAAAAAAAGAAATTCCCGCCATGAAATATTCTCTAACTAGCAAGACAGAATTACATTGCAGTATAAGTAAAATACGTGCTCGTGGTATATATAAATACACAAAAAAACACAATAGACGGAAAGCAACAAAGATGTACTCGTTGACTTGTAGAAGCCAGAGCAACAAGATACAACCACTGATGGCACGACAAAGACAAGATTGCCAGACAAACATCAAACGTCACTGTCTCTTTAGGGCTTTATATAGACGTCATCATAGGGTCCACAGTCTGTCCGGTCATCGCACAATTAAAGAGCAGTGCGTTGCAAATTATAGTGTCATAACCTCTTTTGATATTTGATAAACCTGTTAACGAGTTTAACAAAGATAGTCTAAAAGTGATCATTACCAAGGATCTTACTAAGTTTGTAAATATTGTCTCCTTAGATGTCAGGTTGTCCAGTCCTTGTCGCAGAATAGTTCTTAAATTACTTTTAATTTGAAAATAAGATCAGGGTTACGGTAATACATTTGTGTACAAAGGATTTTTTTAATAGCGGTAATAATACTAATGGAGTAGCATTTTAGTTATACAAAGATTAAGAATATTAACGTCCTCAACTCGCACTATAAAGGCTCTAGAAAAACAAATATTTTGGGACACCATAGACCCATAAGAAGTTACTCGGGAACATCTCCATCCAAATTGGGATAATTAACAATATAAAAATTTGTCATCTTTCTTGTCATATATTTTGCTAATTATTTCAAAATTTTCAATGGAGAGATGGAAGCGTTAGTATCAGAAATATTGGCTTTGTTAAGTTGAAGTTCTTTAGGATTTATATTATCAACAATAGGAGGAAAAGAAAGGGTTGTCAATGTTCAATATGTCATCCAGATACCCAGAGGTATCATTAAAGCTTTCAATAACATCTGCCTCCGGTATCTGGTGAAAGTCCCAACATGAAATCTCATTCATAGCAATTTAAAAACAAATCAGCGGACAAGTTGTGCAGAAGTTGTAACCATATGGATTATAACAATTTGTCTATAAGAACGGTAGTTCCATACCTGACGAAAATATTATTTAATAGGAAGATTGTTGCCTTCACAACACTTCTTGGCAAGTCCACTTAGTTCATTTACAATCATTGAGAAACATTGAAATACAACGTTTATCATATGAAACACATCTAGCAAAACATAAAGTTACGTCATTTTCGTAAAGTTGTGTGATATAAGTTCTTATATTCTAACTGGAAAAATATAAAACATTTAGAATATAAAGGTTTATTCCTAACAATACAATCCACTGTTTCACCGGGGAGGTATATAAAAAAAATACTGTTAGCGTAAATACATAAGATGATGTTTTAGATAAGAAAAAATATACCACTTATATGCTATAAACACATTTCCCACAAATGACGTTGTATAATACATCTAATACGGAGGTTTCACTTACCAACACTTTACCGTGTATGTTTTATTTTATATTGAATATGTATAATAGAGCAAATCTCAAACAAAGTTTATTTTGCATGATTCATTTCAACGTTCACGACATAATAACAAAATAACAATATTGACATAAAAATGTCACGGGTAGAGCGTATTGGTCGTATATAGTTCTTGTTAGCACATGTTAGTTACACTCTAACCCATTGTTTAGTTGAAACCAATTCACAATATCCATGATATATTCAGGTAACCAAGTAAAAGCGTGCACATTTTAAGTGACCGCCAGAGGGGGCGTTTAATGAGTTTAGTGTTGTGCTAATGCATTGTAAAAGTATATGGGTATATCTCCTTAAACGGCAACATTGTGTAAGGGATCCTTTCGTGTAGATTTTAATACTGTGCATTTAGCCACGTATGTCACGGGACTAAACGGGGAAAAATAAGGTTTGGCGTAACGTTTGCTTATAAATTCCATTGTCTTTCTAGTTCTGGCCGGATTGCTTGATAGTTGCTTTGTTTGGGAGCAGGAGTTGGACGGCGAAATTCACAGGCAATATATTTATTTTATTAACTTTTATCGTACAATTTCTATTCAAGTGGGGCGGCGCCCATCTTTGGTTGGAAG